>QGSO01000521.1:365214-397807 GCA_011037825.1 Carya cathayensis
TAATTATCCACAATTATAATATTTTCAGAGCTCATTAAATTATTATAATTGTGCTACTTTAAAAACAAGCTTATCTAATACTTTGAAATTCGATGGATAAGATCCGGAAAAACGCCATCGAGGTACAACGCTTAGGATAAAACTGTTCATGATTTTACAGCTGTCGGTGAAGAACAAATTACGTGATTTACGGAAAAGATAATCTATACGCGTGATTCCAGATGAGGGTAAAGACGAGAGAGATGTGATTGCTGTCGGGAAAAAAAATCCAAAACTGATAATTTTAGCGGGCTGTTACATCTAAGGTATTGAAAGCTATTGACCAACCAAAAAATAAAAACATGAAAATTGAAAACTACAGCTAGCCTCTGATTATTCAATATATTGTGTACTCCTTCACCTGTCCCAAAGGTTGGGAAGCAAGGTCAAAAATTCAATAAGCATCTTCTGCATAGGCAGTGTTTACTGGATATAGTGTAAGAAAATAAGGTGCAGAGTGGCACTTGTGAAATCAAAAGATAGAAGGGAGATATGAGAAAGGAAGATAGCTTCAGATGGAAGAGAAAGTTGTTGAAAATATCATTCACTCACAACCCACGAATATAGGTTTTGTTACAAGTATATATACATTACAGAAAAACAGAAAGACTAAAAAGGAAGAGTCCTAAAGTTAATTTTTTATTTTCTACTAATTTACAAGTAATCTAAGACATTGCTTTTCATGACAACCTAAGACACTACTTTACATAGCTTTATCTGCAATTGTGTGCACTCTTAATCAGCTGTCAGTGTATGCTTTTATGCTTTTCTGTTGCCTTACTTTTCTTTGCCAGTACTTTATACTTTTCAACCGCTGCATCTTGCTTTTCATCAACTTTTCTGCTACATGGTATTTCCTGCATGTTATTGTGTGCTTGTTCTGAATGTCCATCTTTCTTCTCATTTTTTGTTTCGTGTGACAATAGCCTCCCACAAGATGGAGAGTAGTAATTAGCTACTCTCATCTTGCCTAGATGTGAATCAATGAGATAAGTAAGGAGTGCCTTAGTGAATACATCAGCTAACTGCAGCCTACTAGAAATGTGAGAAGTCTGAATACTTCCTTCCAATATCTTATCACTTATGAGATGACAATCTAGCTCAATATGTTTGGTCCTTTCATGGAATACAGGGTTAGATGCAATGTGCAAAGTTGCTTGATTATCACAGTAAAGAGTGACAGCTTGTGCATGAGGTACTAGCAAATCTGTGAGGAGATACTTTATCCAAGTCACTTCACAACAAGTTGCAGCAATGGCCCTATATTCTGCTTCAGCAGAGGACCATGACACAATGGATTGTTTCTTGGACTTCCAAGACAATACCCTGTGACTGATCTCCTAGTGTCGGGGCAAGATGCCCAATCTTAGTCACAGTATGCTGACAGTTGAAGTTCAGCTGAGGAAGAGAACATAATCCCTTGACCAGGAGCTCCTTTTATGTGCCTTAGAACCTTTTGAGCAGCACTTAGGTGAATGTGGGTTGGACTGTCCATGAATTGGCTTAAGTTTTGCACATTATAGCAGATGTCAGGTCTTGTAATTGTTAAATAGAGCAATCGACCAATGAGCCTTCTGTATACTGCTGGATCAGAGAGCATTTGACCACTGCCTTTGCTTAGCTTAGTGTTTTGGTCCATAGGTACTTTAACAAGTCTTGAACCAAGAGTGCCCGAATCTGCAAGGATGTCAAGTGCATACTTCCTTTGCCAAATGTGGATTCCTTTGGATGATTGAGCCACTTCTATCCCAAGAAAGTAACTTAGGTGACCCAAGTCTTTAATCTTGAATTTTTGATTCAAGAAGCTTTTCATGAGGGCAACAGATTTTTTACTGTCACTAGCTACAATGATATCATTCACATATACTAATAATGCAGTAAATGAATTATATCCCCTCATTGTGAAAAGGCTATAGTCAGCCTTTGATTGCTTAAAACCAAACTCAAGTAATGCAGTAGAAAGTTGAGAGTACCATTTCCTCGAGGCTTGCTTCAAGCCATACAAACTCTTCTGCAGCTTGCATACCTGATCTAGCTTTCCTTTGTTGTACCCTGTAGGTTTTTGCATATAAATTTCCTCTTCTAAGTCTCCATGAAGAAATGCATTGTTCATATCGAACTGATGCAATTGCCAACCTTTCACTACAGCTATGGAAAGCAAACTTCTCACTGTGACCATCTTAGCAACAGGAGAAAAGGTCTCATGGTAGTCTACCCCTTCTTGTTGTGTATATCCCTTTGCAACAAGTCGAGCCTTTAGCCTTTCAATTGTCCCATCTGAGTTACACTTCACCTTGTAAACATATTTACAATCAATTGGAACCTTCCCTAGTGGTAAGTTAGAAATCACCCATGTGTTGTTTGATTCTAAAGATGTCAACTCAGCTTCCATAGCCTTGCACCAATTGGGATCTTTAACAGCTTGGTGATATGTTTGTGGCTCAGTTTGAGTGGAAATGGAAGTGGAAAAAACTTGAAAATTAGGAGAGAATTTTTTATAGGATAAAGTACTTGACAAGGGAAATGGTGTACCTGAAGAGGATGGAGCTGTTTGATCCACGGAGTGGGAAGGGAAACCAAGGGTGACCTGCTAGCAGTGATAATCTTGAAGGTATTGAGGTGCCTTCTTAGCTCTGGTTGACCTTCGAGGTGGAGATTGGAACAAAGGGGATTGTAAAACCTGATCAGTACAAGCAGGAAGGTGTATGGGGTTATTGTCTTCAGAAAATTCAAGTGTGGGCAATAACTCTAATGTGGTAAGATCAGGGCTATAAATGCTGTTGGGAAGATGTGGTGGTCTTGGTGAAGAGAGAGGGTGATTTTGTATTTGTGCTGGCTGAAGAGTTGGAGCATGATCATGACTATAAGAGTCAATACAGTAAGGAGAAGTCTCAGCTAAAGAGGGGTCAACATCCTGCTCAGTGATGGGCATGGACAGCCACTGTGGAGTTGAATTCATTTGAAAGGGAAAGATAGATTCGTGGAAAATGACATCCCTAGACACAAACACACTTTTGCTTTCAAGTTCAAGTAACTTGTAACCTTTCACCCCAAAGGGATNAAAAGGCTATAGTCAGCCTTTGATTGCTTAAAACCAAACTCAAGTAATGCAGTAGAAAGTTGAGAGTACCATTGCCTCGAGGCTTGCTTCAAGCCATACAAACTCTTCTGCAGCTTGCATACCTGATCTAGTTTTCCTTTGTTGTACCCTGCAGGTTTTTGCATATAAATTTCCTCTTCTAAGTCTCCATGAAGAAATGCATTGTTCACATCGAACTGATGCAATTGCCAACCTTTCACTGCAGCTATGGAAAGCAAACTTCTCACTGTGACCATCTTAGCAACAGGAGAAAAGGTCTCATGGTAGTCTATCCCTTCTTGTTGTGTATATCCCTTTGCAACAAGTCGAGCCTTTAGCGTTTCAATTGTCCCATCTGAGTTACACTTCACCTTGTAAACATATTTACAATCAATTGGAACCTTCCCTAGTGGTAAGTTAGAAATCACCCATGTGTTGTTTAATTCTAAAGATGTCAACTCAGCTTCTATAGCCTTGCACCAATTGGGATCTTTAACAGCTTGGTGATATGTTTGTGGCTCAGTTTGAGTGGAAATGGAAGTGGAAAAAACTTGAAAATTAGGAGAGAATTTTTTATAGGATAAAGTACTTGACAAGGGAAATGGTGTACCTAAAGAGGATGGAGCTGTTTGATCCACGGAGTGGGAAGGGAAACCAAGGGTGACCTGCTGGCAGTGATAATCTTGAAGGTATTGAGGTGCCTTCTTAGCTCTGGTTGACCTTCGAGGTGGAGATTGGAACAAAGGGGATTTTAAAACCTGATCAGTACAAGCAGGAAGGTGTATGGGGTTATTGTCTTCAGAAAATTCAAGTGTGGGCAATAACTCTAATGGTAAGATCAGGGCTATAAATGCTGTTGGGAAGATTTGGTGGTCTTGGTGAAGAGAGAGGGTGATTTTCTATTTGTGCTGGTTGAAGAATTGGAGCATGATCATGACTATAAGAGTCAATACAGTAAGGAGAATTCTCAGCTAAAGAGGGGTCAACATCCTGCTCAGTGATGGGCATGGACAGCCACTGTGGAGTTGAATTCATTTGAAAGGGAAAGATAGATTCGTGGAAAATGACATCCCTAGACACAAACACACTTTTGCTTTAAAGTTCAAGTAACTTGTAACCTTTCACCCCAAAGGGATAACCTAGAAAAGCACACTTCCTCCCGCTAGGATCAAACTTCTTTCTACCTCGAGATAGGGTGGAGGCAAAAGAAAGACAACCAAACACCCTCATGTGTTCATAGGTTGGTTTGGTTTGAAAAAGGGTCTTATAAGGTGTTTTATTATCAAGCAAAGGAGTTGGAATCCTGTTTATGATATAAGGGGCAGTGAGAATGCATTCATTCCAATACTTGCGAGGGATGTTAGACTGAAATCTTAAAGCCCTTGCAACATTCAAAAGGTGTTGATATTTTCTCTCAGCAATGCCATTTTGTTGAGGTGTTTGGACACAAATCCTTTGATGAAGAACACCTTTCTTATTGAAAAAGTCTTTCATTTGAAACTCAGCACCATTGTCACTCCTAACAGCTTTAATTTTAGTTCCAAACTGGGTCTCAACCAAGTTGAAGAAGGACACTATGCACTATCTTGTGTCAGATTTGTTCTTAAGGAGGTAAACCAAAGTAGTTCGAGTAAAATCATCCACAATGGTAAGGAAAAAATGAGTGCCATCATAAGCAATCTCTGAAGAGGGCCCCTAAAGATCAAAATGAACAATTTCAAAACTGTTAGAAGAGCAATGAGAGCTGTGAGCAAAAGGTAGCATGTGCTGCTTGGCCATAGGACAAACACAGCAAGGCATTTTGTCATTTGAAGGTAAAGGTTTTCGTACAATAGGATCATTGATTAATGAAATCCTAGAATCTGAAACATGGCCTAGGTGACAATGCCAAAGGTCTGAAACACAAATGCTATTCAAGACAGAAGTAGAAATGAAGCTGCTTTCTTGGAAAACTTTGAAAGGGTGGTCATCAATGCTGAGGGAGAGACTTTCACTTTCAACAAATGATACAATCCATCCTTGGTTTCACCCATCTCACCAATCGTGGTCCATGACAAAAGGTCCGGTAGAAAACAACAGTTTGACAAAAATATAAGGCAACAAGCAAGGTCCTTAGCAATTTTTTTGGCAGACAACAAAATGAAAGAAAATGATGGGACACAAAGCACATCATTCAAAATGATGTGTTCAGTAATTCTAACCGTTCCAATATGTGTGACTGGTACCTTTTCACCATTTGGAAGCTTAACTGAACAAAGTGCACTTTTAGTGACTGTGTTGAAGAAAGGGGGGTTGCAAACTATATGGTCAGTTACACCCGTGTCCAGAATCCAAGGAACATTAGAAAAACTAGGGGGTTTCTGTGTATAGGCTAAGAGGCAAGAGAAAATACCAGACATCTTGGAAGTATTTGCTACGTTTGTTGCAGTGGGAAAAATGGTCTGATGTTGCCCTACAGGAGATTTGACTGAGTGATCCTTCTGTTGTAGCAAGGCAAGAAGCTGTTGGTATTGCCCTTTGGTGAGTGCCATTTTATCATCACCCCCTTCTCCTTGATCCACTTCAACTTGGATGTTTGATTGAGCAACAAAGGTACTTGACCCCTTTCCTTTATTATGCAATTTTATGCCCTTGTGGATACCCATGTAGCTTGTAGCATCTGTCTACCACGTGTCCACTCATATTACAGTGGCTACACACAGGAGCTTTGGCATTTCTAGCCTTAAAACAGGTATCTAAAGTGTGTCCCTACATCTTACAATGTGTACAATAAGGCCTTTCATGCCTGTTTGTAGACTTGAAGTTGCCAAAATTCCCTTTAGTGAACGTGGCCATAAGGTCAATGGAAGATGTACCAGAAATCATCTGATGTTGTTTCTCCTGCTGTTGAGTCATGGAGAAGACTTTGCTCAATGCAGGCATAGGTTTGATTAGCATGATTTGGTCCCTAGTATTGGAGTAGCAGTCACTTATTCCCATAAGGAACTGGAAGACACAGTCCCTTTGGTACCTCTCCATTAGGATCTTTAGTTGACCACAGCTACATTCAGGCATAGGGTCATATAGAGCTAGCTCATCCCAAATGGTCTTGATTTTTCCAAAGTAAATGTTCACTGAATCATCTCCTTGTGAGAGGCTTGCCAAAGATTTCTTTAGCTGAAAAATACGTGGCTGATTTTGTTGTGAAAGCCTATCTTGCAGGTCATTCCAGATAGCATAAGCATCATCAACAAAGATCAACCTGGTTCTCACAGAGCTGCTTACTGAGTTGTGAATCCAGGATACCAATACATCATTGCAGCGTTCCCAAGCCTCCATGAGAGGATCATCCTAACTTGCAGGTCTTTTGATGTCTCCATTAATGAAGCCAATCTTGTTCTTGGCCCTGAGTGCTCTTCTCATAGCTCTAGACCAAGCAACATAGTTTTCTGTGGTTAGGAGGTCAGTGACCAAACTGGCTGCTATGTTATCTCCATGTTCTATCTGATATGGATTATTTTGGTTAGAGAAGTTAAGAAAGCATGAAACATGTTGATTATTTTGGTCGACTGATTCTTCTTCCATTGTTCACAACAACTATTGCTCTGGTACCATGTAAGAAAATAAGGTGTGGAGTAGCACTTATGAAAACAAAAGATAGAAGGGAGATATGAGAAAGGAAGATAGCTTCAGATGGAAGAGAAAGCTATTGAAAATCTCATTCACTCACAACCCACGAATACAGGTTTTGTTACAAGTATATATACATTACAGAAAAATAGAAAGACTAAAGAGGAAGAGTCCTAAAGTTAACTTTTTATTTTCTACTGATTTAAAAGTAATCGAAGACATTGCTTTTCATGACAAACTAAGACACTACTTAACATAACTTTATCTACAATTGTGTGCACTCTTAATCAGCTATCGATGTATGCTTTTATGCTTTTCTGTTGCCTTACTTTTCTGTGTCAGTGTTTTATACTTTTTAGCTGCTACATCTTGCTTTTCATCAACTTGTCTTCTGCATGGTGTTTCCTACATGTTATTCTGTGCTTGTTTAGAATGTCCATCTTCCTTCTCATTTTCTATTTCGTGTGACAATATATAGTACAAGGTTTCCATCTTCTTGCGTGACGAGACGGAACCGGCCTGTTGAGTGGTCAATAGGATGTTCAAAATATATGGTTAAACTGGAGTAGAGTTGTGTTCTAGATAACAGAATATGACACGTTAAAATGGTGTCAATAGGATGTTCAAAACTCGGCCAAATGATTTTGGAATCCTTGTCATTTAGAAAGAAATTGCCAGAGTCAAGCATGGAGGCTTAGGAAGCTCTGGGTTCTAGTGCAACAACGAGTTTCTCTTCACCCTGGTTATTTCTCAAAAGAAGCTTGCCATCCTTGGTAAAATCTAGCGTTGCAGGTGAGGTGAATAGTAGATCATCATCACGAATTGCCGTCCACACGACTGTCGTAGTGTCTCCATGGACCAACAAAATTCCAACCGCAAAGTGATCAATGCCTTGTTTATAAAACCCACATGCAAATTGGCTCGAAGGAGAAAGCCATGAGTTGTTAACTATGGTGGGGGAGAGTGAAGAGTTTGGAGCTATATGGATAGTTTGCTTTGGTTGCACTCTTCCATCTGAGAAGGAAACAATGAGCAGAAAGAAAACGATGAATATGGAAGCCATAAAACGATGGATGGTTCTGCATTCAAAGAACCATATATGAAAGAGAGGCCAATAAAAATTAATAGATTGCAATGCTTTCATATCCCACAATTGCTCTTCCAAAACTTTATTGACACGTTGAAATGAAAATATCTATTCTATTATAATAATTGCTATAGTAATTTTTATTATTTTCTATTAACTTTTCCGTTAAGTCTGTTTGGATTCTCCACTTGTATTCTCTTATAACTTTGTTCTTTTGTATCGGTTTAAAAGTGAGGGCGTTCTCATCTTTACGATAGGATTGTTCAGAGAGTTTGTAGGTTTAGGTTTAAAAATAAGGGCATTTTTATCTTTTTGGTGAGATGTCAGAGGGTTAGTAGAGGGTTTTAATCTCGTCTCTTTCTTGGGCCTCTTCATTTCTCTACATCTTCTCTCTCCTAAACCAGGCTTCTTTCTCTCTTCGCCTTCTGCCTTTTCTTCATTTTACTGTTTTTGTTTCATTGATGCATTTTTTTCCATTTCTTATTTACAGATTTAATCAAGCAATGCAGTTTTCTTTTTGAAGCTGGTTTAAGCATTGAAGTTTTTTTTTCCCCCCAAGTTTTAATCTTAGTTTGAGGATTCATGTAGTTTTTTTTTTTTAAATCTTGTGGTAGATGAAAAGGCACGTGAGAGGGAAGGAAGCTCACTGTGCGACGATGAGGAGGCGTGTGACGGTTTTTGGGGGGGGGGGGCGTGAGGTGCCTCGCAACCCTTTCTGTGCAAGTGGCGACAACCTGGCGGGCTAGAGACATGACTCACGATGGGAAACACCCCTAATTCGGTATGGTGCAAACATAGCATCCTGTCCAAGGCTTTTCGATGGCTGGGCACGTAGGTGATCCGGGGGAGGAGCAACGACGTGGTTGGCCGCTTGGCTCGGGGGAGGCAAGGCTACTGGACATAATGGACGCTGTGGGCAGCGGGGAGGCTGTGAGGATGCAACTTTGTGGGGAGGTTACAGCGTGGACAAACATGGCAGTGAGGTTAGATAAAAACAAATTATTGAAAAGAAAAACAATCCCTCTGAAATCTCTGACCTGATTGTTTAGTCACAAAATCTACATATGTACGTCGTTGCTTATCACTTCCCATACATCTCTCTCTTTAATGCTAAGAGCACTCCCAATGGTTTATCTATCATATCCTTTAAAATACATCACCATTTTTTTCTATTTTATATATTGATTTTTACAATATACCATACATCAGCTTATCTATTTTTTCTTCATATCATTTAAATATTATACTTTTTTATTCATTTCAAATATTTTCTCCAACTATCAATAATATCCTCATATATTTTGATATTTGCAATATCTCCTCATATACAATATCATATAATTATATTCTATTTTAAATTAACCCAAATTTATAAGGTAAACTAAAATATAAATTAATTCAAAAAATAAAAAGAATAGATTAAATAATAAAAATATTCTCAAAACATATTATGAGAAAATCCATTCTTGATAATTGTAAAAGAATATTATTAAGATGTTTAGAATATTGAATGAGGGGAAAGATAAATGAATTCAAAATGTTTAGATTGATGTATAGTCTACATGTAGAGGGATTACTGTAGCAAAATGTAAACTAATTTTAAAATACAAAATCCAATAGAGTAATACTTTAAGAGCATTTCTTTAAATTTTGAAGAAAAATGTATTATAAAAGAGTCATTTGATATGAGGAAAGCGGGTTTTGTTTTCATTTAATTTGGTCTTGGCTTGGTGTGGTTCGATAGTTGGTGCCAGCTTGTTGCTCTTGTTCTGGAATTTGTGGGTGTTGGAGGGTTGGTTTTCTTTTCACAAATATGGCCATTTAAGCATAGCTGTATTGGGAGAATCCTGGGTTTCCATGTGCGTACGGTTTGGGCATGCATGTCCATATATTCTCTGCAGGAACCCCTCCATATATATATATATATATATATATATATATATATTTTTTTTTTTCCAAAACAAAGAAATTGGATCCAAAGGAAAAAATAAAGTAAAACCCACCGAAAGTATTGCCTCTATGTTCTTTGGTAATGAGCTAGGGAGTTTACGTATTTAGCATATTCTCCCCAACCAATGTTACCTGCGTTTTGCCAGTGACTGGGTCAAAGTGATAAATAATTTATTTATTTATTTTGGCTATGTAAATTTGTATTCATTTAATTCGAAAAATAACGACTATTGAGTAGAATACCATATAATTTCTTAACAAATCTCATCCCTTCACTTGCGTACGATCATATCAGAGAAGCAATGTCCACCGTAGACACCTGATGATGATGATGAACTATTTGAGAATTATAACACAATTAGGTAAACATGCATTGTACGTGCTCTGGCCTTGTTTTTTATATAAAATGTTTATAAAAAGTTTTCACTTGCTGTTGGGTACTGATTACTGTATGGCGGACGGGTCAAATAAGTTTTCCGGTCTTTTAATTTAAAAAAACAGTTTTCCTTTTAATTAAGAGCAGTGCTACAAGTACCGTTGGTGGCTCCCGCCACCATTAGGTAAAAAAAAAAATTTACCTTTTTGTTTTTTTTTTTTTTAAATAATTTTTTCTTAATCATTTAAAAAAAAAAAAAATTGGGCCAGCGGTAGCCTTCGAGTTTTCCTTTAATTAAACCAACAACCAAACCATTCGAGTCAAAAGTAAGTTTTCAATGCAAGGTACTTTTCCTTCGAATCATTTGAAATGACAATCGTGTACACAACATTCATTTCATCGACAAGGCTCATGGATCAACTTTTTGCATTTACGAAAACTTTGCTCCCGTAGTAAATTTAAAATCTAAAGTTGAAGTACTGCAAATTAAAATATGTCACTGTATAATTATTATAAAATAAAATAAAATAAAATATATTATTAAATATTTTTTTCATATAAGTTTTATATTTATTTATTTTAAAAAAATTATGCAATAATTATGTATTTCACAACTACAAATATTATTTTTAAAAAATTATNTATAATTTTTTTTTTTCCAAAACAAAGAAATTGGATCCAAAGGAAAAAATAAAGTAAAACCCACCGAAAGTATTGCCTCTATGTTCTTTGGTAATGAGCTAGGGAGTTTACGTATTTAGCATATTCTCCCCAACCAATGTTACCTGCGTTTTGCCAGTGACTGGGTCAAAGTGATAAATAATTTATTTATTTATTTTGGCTATGTAAATTTGTATTCATTTAATTCGAAAAATAACGACTATTGAGTAGAATACCATATAATTTCTTAACAAATCTCATCCCTTCACTTGCGTACGATCATATCAGAGAAGCAATGTCCACCGTAGACACCTGATGATGATGATGAACTATTTGAGAATTATAACACAATTAGGTAAACATGCATTGTACGTGCTCTGGCCTTGTTTTTTATATAAAATGTTTATAAAAAGTTTTCACTTGCTGTTGGGTACTGATTACTGTATGGCGGACGGGTCAAATAAGTTTTCCGGTCTTTTAATTTAAAAAAACAGTTTTCCTTTTAATTAAGAGCAGTGCTACAAGTACCGTTGGTGGCTCCCGCCACCATTAGGTAAAAAAAAAAATTTACCTTTTTGTTTTTTTTTTTTTTAAATAATTTTTTCTTAATCATTTAAAAAAAAAAAAAATTGGGCCAGCGGTAGCCTTCGAGTTTTCCTTTAATTAAACCAACAACCAAACCATTCGAGTCAAAAGTAAGTTTTCAATGCAAGGTACTTTTCCTTCGAATCATTTGAAATGACAATCGTGTACACAACATTCATTTCATCGACAAGGCTCATGGATCAACTTTTTGCATTTACGAAAACTTTGCTCCCGTAGTAAATTTAAAATCTAAAGTTGAAGTACTGCAAATTAAAATATGTCACTGTATAATTATTATAAAATAAAATAAAATAAAATATATTATTAAATATTTTTTTCATATAAGTTTTATATTTATTTATTTTAAAAAAATTATGCAATAATTATGTATTTCACAACTACAAATATTATTTTTAAAAAATTATTTAATTTTTAAAAAAGATTTGGGTGATATCTCATACTTGTAAATTTCTATTTTTACGTATTTTTTTATAATTTATTATTATGATTGGTTAAAATAATTGTTTTATGTTAAAAAATGAGATATTTAATTATATTAATAGAATATACAAAATATACAAAAATAATTATAAATAGAGTTTTAATATATTGAATTCGAATGATCACGTAGTGGTACTCAAGATGCCTGAGATGGGTAACTTGGGCTGCAATTAATAACTTTACCGAATTGCTTTGAAGATTCTTTTCTAAATCCTTGTATACGTACAAGCGAATTCGTATTGTACTAATATTGATATCGATTATTTTATCAATGTTAATTAATTCTATAAAATAAAAGAAAAGAAAACATGAAGAATAGAAAGAGAAACGAGGCATCGAATCATTGGCTTCAACCTTCATCCTCTCGTTTGGGCCTTCTTTCCATCTGCACGGGAGTTCACAAGGTCATTCAAAGGTTGTCCAGCAGCAGTAAGAGAATTCGAGTAGGAAATCAACCTTGTGACTATTAATGTATTGATGCATTTTATTATTTTTTACAAATATTTAAAAAGATTTTAAAATGTGGAAAAAATGACATTTGGCCTAAGAGGCACTCCTGGCAATGACTGTTGGGCTGCAGAGAAGCAGTCCCCTTTTTTTTTATTTTTTTCTCTAAAGGCACGCGGCATATTTACACTAATAAACTTGCTGGGATACATGCGTAATGATGGATAGACTTTAAAATTAAAGCACCCAATTACGACCAAAAAGAAAGGAAAAAAAAAAAAAGTGACCTACTTCTTCCTCTATTTGAATCAATTTTTAATTATGTTTAAGCCTCCAATTTTATATGTTAGGCAAGTACTAGATATTAGTATGCACTAGTGACCCACAGGTGGTCGATTTATGACCGTAGCCATGACAGCGCCCTCCCGCAGGGGTCGTGAACGCCGTGAATGGAGCTCTCCCGTGTGCACCTCTCCTTGCACACGGGATGGACCGCATGACAGGGTAGGGGCGCCGATAGCCACCTTGTGGTCCTCCAACGTCATTTGTTTCTCTGGAGACGGTCCTCGGCTGCCTAACCATGGCAGAGACAGTCCTTGACCACTTGGCCATGGGATTTTGAACAGGCGCACAATGGCCATTAACTCCTCTGCTCAATCGCTTCAAGAGGCAGTAGGGGTGCTGGCAGCCACCATGTGAACTGTCAACATTTTCTATTGCCAGAGCAATGCCCCTAACCACTATGGCACATGGAGGGCAACGATAGCCTTCATGGCTAGCATAGGAGATAGGGCATGGGGGGAGGGGGAGAGAGAGGAAAAGGAAAAGGAAAAAAAAAATAGAAGACATGGCACACTACCAATGTGCCATGTTAGTGTATAGGATCATTTTGTATCTATAGTATTTTTCTTTTAAAATTGGAGAAATATCTACTTATTTTACATCTCAGTCACTCATTTTTATGAGTACAATAGATAAGTTAAGCCACATCACCCAATAAACCCATATACACTTCAGGTAAAAAAAAAAATCAGTTTTTGCTCAAGGCGTTTAGCTTCTTCTTGCTTCTCTTCGGCTCATCTTTCAGCCTCTTGGAGTAGAACCCTAGCTCAGATCTCCTCTAGAAGAAGACTAAAATCATGTAAGTTCCTATTGTACGTCCATTCATTTTCCCTAGAGATTTTTCTTCTACACACAATAAATAGCAACCAAGAGTTTTATTATTTGAAATTGAGGACTACTATAGCCACAAAGAGATTAAACAAAAACAATTTCACAAATTGACGTAGATTCATGTGATCCGTTAGATTTACTTTACAATAAAAATAACTTTACAATCTGATGAATTACATGAAATTTGAAGAATTACTTTTGTGTAATCTATTTGTGGCTAAAATATTTCTCTTTGAACTTTTTGCAAGTTCCCGCCAAGAACCTCTTCCCTCCATTTCTTTTAGCTCACACCTCTATCTTTTTGCTTTGACACTCCAGTTCACACCCTTGGGAAGAAGACTAAGTCAGGTACAAATCTAGTGCCAAATCCTTTGTTTGTTAGGTCTATCCTTAGCACAAAACACCAACAACACAAGTTGATTTCTGAAAATCCTGCTCCTATCCAAATTTGCTTAGTTACTTCCAGCTTCGAATTTTCTCACATATTGCTTCTAAAACTTGTTTGGTTGGGTATATAAAAAAGTGGAGGGAAGGTAGGTTGCAGCTTGAAGATGTGAGATGATTTTCTACCCTGTTTTGTTCCAAGTTATACAATTTCTATAAACAATTCTGCTATAGCCTTAACTCTACTTCTTCCTCTATTTGAATCAATTTTTAATTATGTTTAAGCCTCCAATTTTATATGTTAGGCAAGTACTAGATATTAGCATGTATTTTTAACATTTTCCTCAAGTTTTCTCTTAGAATTTTCTGGTTTATCAAGAACTATATTTGTTGTTTTGTGCCATGTTTACACAAAAATGAGGTTTCTTTTCAATTTTTCTTCAAAACTACTATCCTTTGTTTATGTAGTTGGGATTATGATTAAATGAAGGGAGTTTTAAAGCAAGAATATAACCAAGTTGCTGGTTGTACAAGTTAGTGCAGACTTCTACTATGCATTATGTTTTGTTCAAAACAGTCCATTTTCATTTTTCAGTATTCAACTTAAGTTACTTATTTGAGAAATAAACTACTGAAAAATAAGGGCAAAACCAACCATCAAGAAAGCCTTAGTTCTTNGATGGTTCTGCATTCAAAGAACCATATATGTAAGAGAGGCCAATAAAAATTAATAGATTGCAATGCTTTCATATCCCACAATTGCTCTTCCAAAACTTTATTGACACGTTGAAATGACAATATCTATTCTATTATAATAATTGCTATAGTAATTTTTATTATTTTCTATTAACTTTTCCGTTAAGTCTGTTTGGATTCTCCACTTGTATTCTCTTATAACTTTGTTCTTTTGTATCGGTTTAAAAGTGAGGGCGTTCTCATCTTTACGGTAGGATTGTTCAGAGAGTTTGTAGGTTTAGGTTTAAAAATAAGGGCATTTTTATCTTTTTGGTGAGATGTCAGAGGGTTAGTAGGGGGTTTTAATCTCGTCTCTTTCTTGGGCCTCTTCATTTCTCTACATCTTCTCTCGCCTAAACCAGGCTTCTTTCTCTCTTCGCCTTCTGCCTTTTCTTCATTTTACTGTTTTTGTTTCATTGATGCATTTTTTTTTCCATTTCATTATTTACAGATTTAATCAAGCAATGCAGTTTTCTTTTTGAAGCTGGTTTAAGCATTGAAGTTTTTTTTCCCCCCCAAGTTTTAATCTTAGTTTGAGGATTCATGTAGTTTTTTTTTTTTAAATCTTGTGGTAGATGAAAAGGCACCGTGAGAGGGAAGGAAGCTCACTGTGCGACGATGAGGAGGCGTGTGACGGTTTTTGGGGGGGGGGGGAGGGCGTGAGGTGCCTCGCAACCCTTTTTGTGCAAGTGGCGACAACCTGGCGTGGCTAGAGACATGACTCACGATGGGAAACACCTCTAATTCGGTATGGTGCAAACATAGCATCCTGTCCAAGGCTTTTTGATGGCTGGGCACGTAGGTGATCCGGGGGAGGAGCAACGATGTGGTTGGCCGCTTGGCTCGGGGGAGGCAAGGCTACTGGACATAATGGACGCTGTGGGCAGCGAGGAGGCTGTGAGGATGCAACTTTGTGGGGAGGTTACAGCGTGGACAAACATGGCAGTGAGGTTAGATAAAAACAAATTATTGAAAAGAAAAACAATCCCTCTGAAATCTCTGACCTGATTGTTTAGTCACAAAATCTACATATGTACGTCGTTGCTTATCACTTCCCATACATCTCTCTCTTTAATGCTAAGAGCACTCCCAATGGTTTATCTATCATATCCTTTAAAATACATCACCAAAGCCTACTTTTTCTATTTTATATATTGATTTTTACAATATACCATACATCAGCTTATCTATTTTTTCTTCATATCATTTAAATATTATACTTTTTTATTCATTTCAAATATTTTCTCCAACTATCAATAATATCCTCATATATTTTGATATTTGCAATATCTCCTCATATACAATATCATATAATTATATTCTATTTTAAATTAACCCAAATTTATAAGGTAAACTAAAATATAAATTAATTCAAAAAATAAAAAGAATAGATTATATAATAAAAATATTCTCAAAACATATTATGAGAAAATCCATTCTTGATAATTGTAAAAGAATATTATTAAGATGTTTAGAATATTGAATGAGGGGAAAGATAAATGAATTCAAAATGTTTAGATTGATGTATAGTATCCTCTACATGTAGAGGGATTACTGTAGCAAAATGTAAACTAATTTTAAAATAAAAAATACAATAGAGTAATACTTTAAGAACATTTCTTTAAATTTTGAAGAAAAATGTATTATAAAAGAGCCATTGGGAGTGCTCTTAGAGTCTTTGGTCGAACAATAAAACAGAGGAAGAAAAGTTGAGAGAGAGAGAGAGCAGCATCCTAGGCCGTCTCTCTTTTCCTTTCAAAGCTTTTAGTTAGCTTCAGTCAGAATTATCTACTACTATAAATTAACCACATCTTCAATATCCACTCCTCATCGTTACCACCTTTTGTTTTTTATGTGTTTTGTGAAACCATTGCATTATGTGTTTTGTTTTATGTGTGTGCGCGCGCGCGCGCAGAGAGAGAGAGAGAGAGCCCTTTTGATTTAAGAACAAGTCAAGCACAAGGCTTCAGGCAAACCCATTTGGTCCTTTGTTAGAGAAAGGCTTTAAGATATGAGGAAAGCGGGTTTTGTTTTCATTTAATTTGGTCTTGGCTTGGTGTGGTTCGATAGTTGGTGCCAGCTTGTTGCTCTTGTTCTGGAATTTGTGGGTGTTGGAGGGTTGGTTTTCTTTTCACAAATATGGCCATTTAAGCATAGCTGTATTGGGAGAATCCTGGGTTTCCATGTGCGTACGGTTTGGGCATGCATGTCCATATATTCTCTGCAGGAACCCCTCCATATATATATATACATATATATATATATATATATTTTTTTTTTTTCCAAAACAAAGAAATTGGATCCAAAGGAAAAAATAAAGTAAAACCCACCGAAAGTATTGCCTCTATGTTCTTTGGTAATGAGCTAGGGAGTTTACGTATTTAGCATATTCTCCCCAACCAATGTTACCTGCGTTTTGCCAGTGACTGGGTCAAAGTGATAAATAATTTATTTATTTATTTTGGCTATGTAAATTTGTATTCATTTAATTCGAAAAATAACGACTATTGAGTAGAATACCATATAATTTCTTAACAAATCTCATCCCTTCACTTGCGTACGATCATATCAGAGAAGCAATGTCCACCGTAGACACCTGATGATGATGATGAACTATTTGAGAATTATAACTCAATTAGGTAAACATGCATTGTACGTGCTCTGGCCTTGTTTTTTATATAAAATGTTTATAAAGAGTTTTCACTTGCTGTTGGGTACTGACTACTGTATGGCGGACGGGTCAAGTAAGTTTTCCGGTCTTTTAATTTAAAAAAACAGTTTTCCTTTTAATTAAGAGCAGTGCTACAGGTACCGTTGGTGGCTCCCGCCACCATTAGGTAAAAAAAAAAATTTACCTTTTTGTTTTTTTTTTTTTTAAATAATTTTTTCTTAATCATTTAAAAAAAAAAAAAATTGGGCCAGCGGTAGCCTTCGAGTTTTCCTTTAATTAAACCAACAACCAAACCATTCGAGTCAAAAGTAAGTTTTCAATGCAAGGTACTTTTCCTTCGAATCATTTGAAATGACAATCGTGTACACAACATTCATTTCATCGACAAGGCTCATGGATCAACTTTTTGCATTTACGAAAACTTTGCTCCCGTAGTAAATTTAAAATCTAAAGTTGAAGTACTGCAAATTAAAATATGTCACTGTATAATTATTATAAAATAAAATAAAATAAAATATATTATTAAATATTTTTTTCATATAAGTTTTATATTTATTTATTTTAAAAAAATTATGCAATAATTATGTATTTCACAACTACAAATATTATTTTTAAAAAATTTATTTAATTTTTAAAAAGATTTGGGTGATATCTCATACTTGTAAATTTCTATTTTTACGTATTTTTTATAATTTATTATTATGATTGGTTAAAATAATTGTTTTATGTTAAAAAATGAGATATTTAATTATATTAATAGAATATACAAAATATACAAAAATAATTATAAATAGAGTTTTAATATATTGAATTCGAATGATCACGTAGTGGTACTCAAGATGCCTGAGATGGGTAACTTGGGCTGCAATTAATAACTTTACCGAATTGCTTTGAAGATTCTTTTCTAAATCCTTGTATACGTACAAGCGAATTCGTATTGTACTAATATTGATATCGATTATTTTATCAATGTTAATTAATTCTATAAAATAAAAGAAAAGAAAACATGAAGAATAGAAAGAGAAACGAGGCATCGAATCATTGGCTTCAACCTTCATCCTCTCGTTTGGGCTTCTTTCCATCTGCACGGGAGTTCACAAGGTCATTCAGAGGTTGTCCAGCAGCAGTAAGAGAATTCGAGTAGGAAATCAACCTTGTGACTATTAATGTATTGATGCATTTTATTATTTTTTACAAATATTTAAAAAGATTTTAAAATGTGGAAAAAATGACATTTGGCCTAAGAGGCACTCCTAGCAATGACTGTTGGCCTGCAGAGTAGCAGTCCCCCTTTTTTTTTTTTTCTCTAAAGGCACGCGGCATATTTACACTAATAAACTTGCTGGGATATGTGACGCCCCCAAATTTCGCTTGGGATTAAACGGACATTTGAAGCGTCGAGACATGCAACACAAGGTTACCTGCCCCCGTTCATGACAGATAAGATGCAATGTTCCTAACATGCATCTAGCATTATGCAATATTCGCAGCGGATAATTTTTCTCTTTAGCAAAACTATGCACCAAACCAAAAATATCCCAAATACTTGAAACATATTTCATACATAAAGGCATACTAAAAAGCCGTGATCACCACACTAGTCTAAAATGGTTGTGATCAAAAGAATACTTGAGATACAACATCCAAAAGTACAAGTATTAACCTAAGTTAAATACTATACCATCATCAACATCGCACCGTGGCCTAGTCGACCGTATTCAGTTGGTCAGATTCCAATTCTCCTTTGGGTCCTGTAACAAGATCTACCATTCGGGGGGAATGGTAGTTGGGACTACCACAGTGAGATTTGATTACAAATCTCAGTAAGTTAACATAAAACTCACACACAGGTTAAAAATGCATGCATGGCAGTAAAAGCATAAATGCATAATTATAGTCATACATAAACATAGTATAACTTGACATATAGCATGACTTAACCAGAACTTAAGCGTGAACTGAACTTGACTTAACATGGCATGAACTTAAGCTTAAAACATAACATGAACAATCAACATAACATGAACGTGAAACATAACATGGACATGAACATAACATAACATGAACGTGAGCTTGAACGTATCATAAACGTGAACATAACATGATGTGAACATGAACTTGGAACATAACATGAACATGAACATAACATGTACGTGAGCATAACATAACATGAACTTGATCTGAAACTTGACTTAACATAAACTTGGAATATTATTCAATTGTCTTGATTAATAACATGCGTTAATACGTACTCCACAGTTGTTGTGGCCCCACGTATTCAAGTAACATAAAACATAATACGTACTCCACAGTTGTTGTGGCCCCACGTATTCTACATGTCACAATTGCTGTGTCTCATGTAGTGTATGCTCCACAGTTGTTGTGGCCCCATACTTCATGTAACATAAAATATAATACGTACTCCACAGTTGTTGTGGCCCCACGCATTATAAGTAACATAAAATATAATACGTACTCCACAGTTGTTGTGGCCCCACGTATTCTACATGTCACAATTGCTGTGTCTCATGTAGTGTATGCTCCACAGTTTTGTGGCCCCATACTTCATGTAACATAAAATATAATACGTACTCCACAGTTGTTGTGGCCCCACGCATTATAAGTAACATAAATATAATACGTACTCCACAGTTGTTGTGGCCCCACGCATTATAAGTAACATAAAATATAATACGTACTCCACAGTTGTTGTGGCCCCACGCATTATAAGTAACATAAAATATAATACGTACTCCACAGTTGTTGTGGCCCCACGCATTATAAGTAACATAAATATAATACGTACTCCACAGTTGTTGTGGCCCCACGCATTATAAGTAACATAAATATAATACGTACTCCACAGTTGTTGTGGCCCCACGCATTATAAGTAACATAAATATAATACGTACTCCACAGTTGTTGTGGCCCCACGCATTATAAGTAACATAAATATAATACGTACTCCACAGTTGTTGTGGCCCCACGCATTATAAGTAACATTAGATATAATACGTACTCCACAGTTGTTGTGGCCCCACGCATTATAAATAACATAACATAAATATAATACGTACTCCACAGTTGTTGTGGCCCCACGCATTATAAGTAACATAACATAAATATAATACGTACTCCACAGTTGTTGTGGCCCCACGCATTATAAGTAACATAACATAAATATAATACGTACTCCACAGTTGTTGTGGCCCCACGTATTATACATATCATAACATGTCTTATCGTTCTTAATGCATGAGATATTATTTAATATCATATACTTTTCTAACATGGCGTATACTTGTAAATGGCATAATATGATTTAATCATAAACATTTCATGGCATACATGTATCATATGGCATACTTAACATGGCATACTTATAACATACATCATTGTATGACAGAAAAGATTATGTAACAGATAATTATTCATGAGAGATTAAATCATACGTAACAGATAAACATATAATGACATAGCATGACATGGCATATACGATAACATACATACATAAATTGTAGTTCCCTTACCCATCACACATACACAATAAACTGATAGTAAGTTAGAGGCTAACTTACCTCGATCGTCGCGTTCTATGAGAATAGAGTGCGAAACACGAGGAACTGCACAACAGTTGGAAGAGGAACACTCAAGTCCTTAAGATTTTCACTTCTGAACTCAATTGTCATATTGTAAGCACTTGCAACACCACGGCAACTTGAGGTTTTACTATAATCTGAAGAGATAATTTGACTTCAGAAAGCATTTGCACTAAAACAAGTTCATTAAAATTATCAATAATAACCAAACAAACAATTCCTTTCTCAATCCATATACTCTTAGCCATAGTCAACCCCAAGATGACACCAGTCACCCCGGACTATAATCCATAACACCACTGCTTCGGGACACTGTTATACAGTTTCCCAACACTACACCATACGCTCCATACTTCTCTGCTACGCCATCCAACCCTTCGTGACACGCCATCCGGTGTATCACGACTTAATACAGAGTACACTCACGTGAACTCTCTTCCATCCACACTACAATACCCATCACTGCGATACACGTCTCACGGTGCATCGCTACGCGACACGGAGTACGCGCTACGCGTACTTCCTTCGCTACAACTCTCATCAACACGATGCACATCACACGATGCATCGCCATACAACACGGAGTACACTACATGCGTACTCCCTTCCTTCTACGACACACATCACTACAGTGCACGTCGCGCGGCGCGTCGCTGCATTACACAGAATACGCTACACGCGTATTCTCTTCACACAACCCGCCGTATCACATCTACGGCATCCATCTCACGCCTATACTTCACAGCACAGTCCACAAAATACACAATCAAACGCAACACTTCACAACCACACTTCGCTTCACAACTACGCAACGAATTCCACAAATACAACTACACAATCCACAAACCAACCAACTAACTATTTTAAACGTAAAATAACTAGAGATAGAAGGTTATACCATCGACGGGATAACCCGTGCGTCGCTCGTTGTTCGTCACGAACATGCGTCGGAGGAACGTACGTGGCGGCGTACGGTGGCTGTCCACCACATAAAGTGGTAGTTTGGGCTTGAGAAAGGCTAGGCGTGGTCTTGGAAGACTCATGATTTTACAGCTGTCGGTGAAGAACAAATTACGTGATTTACGGAAAAGATAATCTATACGCGTGATTCCAGATGAGGGTAAAGACGAGAGAGATGTGATTGCTGTCGGGAAATAATCCAAAACTGATAATTTTAGCGGGCTGTTACAGGATACATGCGTAATGATGGATAGACTTTAAAATTAAAGCACCCAATTACGACCAAAAAGAAAGGAAAAAAAAAAAGTGACCTACTTCTTCCTCTAATTGAATCAATTTTTAATTATGTTTAAGCCTCCAATTTTATATGTTAGGCAAGTACTAGATATTAGTACGCATTTTAAACCTTTTCCTCAAGTTTTCTCTTAGAATTTTCTGGTTTATCAATAACTATATTTGTTGTTTTGTGCCATGTTTACACAAAAATGAGGTTTCTTTTCAATTTTCTTCAAATCTAGTATCCTTTGTTTATGTAGTTGGGATTATGATAAAATGAAGGGAGTTTTAAAGCAAGAATATAACCAAGTTGCTGGTTGTACAAGTTAGTGCAGAAATTTTCTACTATGCATTATGTTTTAGTTCAAACCAGTCCATTTTCATTTTTCAGTACTCAACTTAATTTACTTATTTGAGAAATAAACTACTGAAAAATAAGGGCAAAACCAACCATCAAGAAAGCCTTAGTTCTTCACACTTCTTGGTTCCAACAAGGTTACCAAAAGCTGTCAAATATCCATTTTGGTGAAATTTCCAGATTTTGATACTTTCTCGTTCCCTTCAATTCCTAGCAAATTCCTATCATCTATACATTCTAAATCCATGATTTTCACCTATCTTCATGTAGAAAACTCAATAGCCTTTATTTGGACAGCAAGCATGTTATTAAAAGTGTCTATGAATTTCTTTATAACGCTAGAAACGAGGAGTTTGAAATGGATGACTTAGTGCTAAGTATGGAAGAATTACATGAAATTGTTATACCTTAAAGATAATTTCTTTATAATGCTAGAAACGAGGAGTTTGAAATGGATGACTTAGTGCTAAGTATGGAAGTATTACATGAAATTGTTATACCTTAAAGATATTAATGTTTATAAATTACTTGTACATACGCTTTATACTTATAACCAATTAATTAGCTACTGTTGTTTGTGTTTTTATATGATGCCAGCATTCTCTCTGAAATCTAGCATTTTTCCAGCATTTTATGATGCCAGTAATTTGCACGAAATGACCAAAAATGCCCGGTCTTCAGCAGCAAAAGATAATTTCTTCGCTTAAACAATCTAAGATTGGAATAACATGAGGTGCCACTATTCTTCTGTAAAACTTGTAGGAAAAACTAGAAGTGAAACTTGTAAGAAAAACTACACTTCGACGTAGAAACTACGAGGCAAAGTCAGTGGAGAGCTACTCTAGCCTAGATCACACTGAAAAATGAAGTAGGACTGGGAGGGGTTGGAATATCTACCGAACCTTCCAGCATAAGTAGAACTTTCTTCATCGAGGGCCGGAGTGATGGCTCATCCTGAATGCACCAAAGTCCTAATTTAATCATTCTCTCCAACTGTTTCTTGTCAAATTCATCATCCGGCCCGACTAATTGCTCCAAGTCGCCAGCGTCAAAACAGTGGTAGACCCAGTCTTCAAGAATAGCTCTATCCTCTGGTAGACTACAATCCATACTCTTTCGTCGACAGATGACCTCCAACAACACAATTCCATAGCTGTAAACATCTGCTTTGACTGTGATGGGTAGTTTCCGATGCCACTCCGGTGCAACATACCCCCTTGTTCCTCTAATGCCGGTAAAGGTTCTTGTTTGGTCTGGCTTCAGTAGCTTTGCCAGTCCAAAATCAGAGATTTTTGCTCGCCCGTAATCATCCATGAGAATGTTCTGGGGTTTTATGTCACAGTGAATGATTTGTCGCTCGCACTCTTCGTGGAGATAAAGGATTCCTCTTGCTATGTCGCGAGCAATTCCCATTCTTTCTTCCCAACAAGGTTGTTTTTCTGGTGTGAAAAGTATATTTGCGAGTGATCCATTGCTCATGTACTCATATACCAAAAGCCTATGAGTACCCTCATGACAATATCCAAGTAGACAGACCAGATTTCGGTGATGTGTTCTCCCGATCACTTTCATCTCAGTCTGGAACTCTATTTCCCCTTCAGCCAACACTTTTTCCAGCCTCTTCACTGCCACAACCTTCTGGCCATTCAGTATTGCCCCTTTGTAAACTGTGCCAAATGATCCCCTACCAACCTCTTCCCTAAAGCCATCGGTAGCTTTCTCAAGTTCTAGAGAAGTAAATCGTCGCAAAGCAACATCGTCGCTTAGTTCGACATTTCCATTAAACGGGAGCTTCCTATACCGGAAATGATTTTTGTAGATCACAATTCCGGAAGCTACCGACATAATACATCCAAACGTAAGAAAGACAGCACCAACAATTAGAATTTCCAGTCGAAGGTCTTTCTGGTTGTCTTTTGGCATATCAGCGGGCGTCGATTTGCCTACCTTGATGAAAGCTATGTTTGAATCAGTCAACTGCCATCTCCCGTATCTCAATGGGAGCTTTTGTTTTCTGCACGTGCTGTCTTTGAATAGCGCAGCTTCACAGTTACAGTCCTCTAAGCAAGCTCGTTTGCAATCTTCTTTGATAGGAAATGACAAAACAGAATACGAAATATCTTCCCATCCGGTATTAGCCAGTTCACGCATGGTGTATGCGTTATATTCATTCTTGCTATTGCAACTTGTAAGATTGAAATTTCTCTCACAGCCTGCAGTCCTGTTCCCCTGTTGTACCATCTCGAACCCTGGAAGACATTGGCATTGAGCTTTATTGTCAATTAGAGAACAAAACCCGTTTAATCCACAGAGACCCTTGGGATCACACGAATCATTGGAAGATGACCATACAATTGACCAGTTTCCATTCTGTTTCAACTCATACGAGTACAGTCGGAATATTCCATCTGCATCAATTCTCATAAGATAGATAGTTTCCTTTGTAGGATATCCTCCGTCGGTTAGATTCTTAATGGTAGAACCAGTGGCGTTGAGCAAGTAGAGATGACCCTCAGCATTAAGGTTTAGCGTCACGTTATCTCCCCTTCCATCTGTCCAAGATGTGAAGTAACAATATGGAGCGGTGTCCAGAGTGTCCACCGGGTATTGAACAAGGTTTCCATCATGTTGCATCTTAAGACGAAGATACCCGTTGAGTGATCAGTTTCTGATATACTAGCAAACAGCTCCGTACCTGCTAAGAGACGTTGACCGGGTAAAAGGGAATCAGTCGGATTCTGAAAACTCTGCCACAATATTTGTTGATCGGAATTATAGAGCACAAAATTTCCTGTATTAAGCATGGCAGCTGAAGTAGACCCAAGAGAATCAGCTATGATGATTGGCGTTTGCTCTGGTGTCGATTGCAGGACAAGCCTGCCATCCCTAGAAAAATTCAAGGTAGCACTGCTGGATACTGGAGGTCCATCACGATTTGCCGTCCAAACAACAGTTTCTTGAGGAATTCCAGCAAGAAAAATACCAACAGCGTAGCCATTGCCTTGCTTATAAAATCCAAAGGCATAGAGACCAGAACGTGAAACCCACGTAGAGTTGATGCCGGGTGTTAGATAAGAGCCTCGGCTTACAATGGACTCCATTTGTTGAGCTGAAGCAGTACAAAATGCACAGAGAAGGAGAAACGCAATGATAGAATCCATAACAAGAGAATGAGCTCTTTGTAACTTCTCTGTTCTCCTCTCTGTTGTTTCGCTTAATATTATGACTGCTTCTGCTCAAGATATCGGCCTATTTCAACGTCAACCCACAAGTCTACGAAGACATACGAGTCTACCAAGACAAATTCATAGCAATCTTGCCGACAACGTACTTGTGGGTTCATGCACGCCGGGCCTGCGACGTTTTTGACGAATTCAAAATGAGACATTGTTAATTTAGTAAATAAATATTATATTAAAAACTAAAATTAAAAAAAAAATAGAAAATCCGTTCTTCTAATTTCGAGAACATGTCTAAAACGTCATTATCTGAATATTTTGCCATATTTTAGATGTTTTTAAAAATTATGATATCTACCCCGGACTGGATAAGATAATTGGCATGATCAAACAGAGGTTCACCTAAGGACTCGATAGACCAACCAAAAAATAAAAACATGAAACTACAGCTTTTGATTGTTCAATATATTTGGTCCCCCGCGTTCCGTACCGGAGGTTGGGAGTGCATTTATGGTCATAAATTCGTAGGAAGACCCAGCAAAACTTCGATCTGCCATTCAAATTATTTTATTATTATTCAGTGTATTCACAAATATTATGAGATATTTAATGGCTGGAACCATCTCTAAAAATAAATTCCAAGATAAAAGTTCACAAAAAGTTGTTTCCTCTAATTTCAACGGCGACTATTACGAGTCTACCGGGACAAGCCATAACAAACGTGAGGACTACGTTGTAACTTGTGGGTTCATGCACTACAGAAGATGATGTCCTGGTCTAAGGAATTGAAAGCTACCGACCATCCAAAACATAATAACATGAAAAGTGAAAACTACAGCTAGCCTTTGATTATTCAATATATTGTGTACACCTTCGCCCGTCCCAGAGGTTGGGAGGCATGGCCAAAAATTCGATATATTAGATATGTCCTGGTCTCTTTTCCCTGTCGTACTTTTATTTTAGGCTCATAAACGTCACATGGGTGTACTTGGTTGGACAGTAGCTTTCAATTCCTTAGATATCCATGTCTACCATTATCTCCTGTGTACTTAATTAGTCTATTTATTTATAAGATAGAGGATATAATTATATATATATATATATTATGTCCCTTATAAGGAAAGTAATTAAGGATCTAAATTTTAAGAAAACTAAACATTCCAAGCACTTTCAATTATCCTGTCCGGGTTAGGGATATAATTTGCATTGAAATTTGAATATTGACTCAACGTATTAATGGGTCTTCCTCCGAATTTAATCTGACCGTGCATTGCACTCCCAACCCCCGGGACGGGCTATGGGTCATGGGATACCAAATATATTGAATAATAAAAAACTGTAGTTTTCATGTTTTAATTTCTTGGTTGGACAGTGGCTTTCAATTCCTTAGATCGATCATGTCTACCATTATCTCCTGTACTTAATTAGTCTATTTATTTAAAAAAAAGAGGATATAATTATATATATATATATATTATTGTTAAGGCAAAACTTGGCTAGGATTAGATGACTAAATGATAAGGTTTATCTTATCATTATTTGACTAAATGATAAGGCTTATCTTATCATTATATTTGAATTTGTTGGATGAATGTAAAATAAATATTTATTCATCCCTAAACAATGCTGAGTCTATCTAGAGGTTTTAGGAGCTGTTTAGATAAGTCCCTGAAGTCAAAATCGAGTTCTGATAGTTTTGCACTTATCGAGAAGAAATTTGAACAGAGTTTAGTCTATAACAGAAGAAGTTATCACGAAATGTTAGCAGTCCGTCGGTACGCGTTTTCGCGTCTGTTGCTAACCGTCAGTAGAGTCCTACTGTGACTGAAACTCTTTCCAGACTTTCTATTTAAAGGGATTCGGTTTTGTATCTTCTTAAAGATCAGAGAGCCACGAATTTCAGAGTGGTTATTCAGAGCATATGTGTGAGAAAATTCATTTGAGAATTTTCATGGAGTTTTTCATCTCTCTTTAAGTGTGATCGTGCTCTGGTGTTGGAGGATCGTGTGATTGGAATTCAGCCCCTAGAGTTCTAGGAGGAAAGGCAACATTTGAAGATCGCCAGAGGTTCTGGCTGCTACTGCTGTAGAAGACAAACGGGTCGTTTGTCTTGGTAAGTAAGATAGTCGAATTGCAAAGGTTTTATAATTGATGATTGCTCGTAATTGTTTTTCAAATAATAAGATTGACTTTCCTAGGTTTGGCTGCCCCGTAGGGTTTTACCTTTAAAGAGTTCTTTAAAGGGTTTCCATTCGTAACTAATCGTTGTGTCTTACAAATGTGTTTATTCTCTTTGAATATTTTGATTAATTTATTAATTCTAGATATTGAGATCTAATCAATTTGTTCAAGGAAATTGGTAGACAATTTCGTGATTTTACAGGGGTACTTTGAGACTTTCAATTATGTCCCTTATAAGGAAAATAATTAAGGATCTAAATTTTAAGAAAAATAAACGTGCGAGTATGATTAGTGTTAATTGCTCATTCGGTGGTGAATCTCTCTCTCTCTCTCATCAAATTCACGCCAATCATTTTTATCCTGTCCAGGTTAGGGATATAATTTGTAATTCTTTCTATATAATTTAAATAAATAAGCAATTTTGTACTTGTAATTGAAAAAAATATCTGTTAGGGACGTGTCTCACTTCCAATCTCCGACTGCCATGACATCAATTCGTTGGATACCTCAAAGGGGCTCCTCCTGCAAACACTCCAATGCTTAAGTTAGTTGAGAGGTTATTGTATTCAAATTAATCTCATTATCAAAGATTACCTGTATATGTAGGCTCATTTGCTTTAGATATCTCGTTCAGGATTTGTCGGAGCGGATTACCACTTATGATTTTGAATAATTGTGTCACTTCTTGTTGTTTCTATCATTTCGTTGAAGGTGGCGCCATGCATATTTCTCTTCTAACTCTTCTTGACTATCCCTTTACGGCTCTTGGGCCCATCCTCTGGGCTTCTTGGTTTTTCTTGTACTATAGGCCTTCAAACACTCCAGTGAAGGCGAGGTTTCTAAAAACCCCTTTGAGGTCCCTGAGGGCACAGTGTTTGCTAGATACCGATGGCGCTCAGCCATCCATGAGAAACATTTCGCGAAGATTCGGGAAGACTTTCATATTCCCGAAACCGTTATTCTAGGAGTTATTGAATCCGGGTGTTGTGACGATGAGGGTTTTGCTACTAAAGTGGCTATTTCTGTTTCTCTTCTGCGAAATGGGTTAAGGCTCCCATTCTGCCGCCCTCTCCATGACATTTTGGACCTACTCAACATAGCTCCCGCCCAACTACATCCTTTTGCATTGAGGGCGTACATCTACGCCTGTATTGTTTTTCGTATGGTTTTGGAGCCTCTGGGGATCCTTATCCTAACCTGACTGGTCGGGAATTTTTGGCATTCTATACCTTGAGGGAAGCTACCGAGGGCAATGTTCTTAGCTTCCGCAAGAAAGATGATGGGCAAGCATTGGCCCGGTTTCAGACTCGCCACTCTAATGCTAAGGCGTAGACCTCTAACTTATTTTGCATCTCCGGGCAAGGTTGGGAATACCCTGGCACAGAAGACGTTTTCCATGACTTTCCAGTCAAGTCAATCTGACGTCCTCTTCCCGATGAAAAGAAGCTATGGCTTAAAATGGAGACTCTGTCGCGTCGTGAACTAGCTCGAATCGAGATAGTTCGTTCTTGGGCCAAAGCTAATCCTGATGCGCTTTGGACTGACGTTTTGCTGACCAACACCCATATTGATTGGTTCTTGAAGTCTCCCAACTGGTCTTATTTTCAAGGGCGCGACTTCATGATCTCAGCCACCATTCCCCCTCCCATGGCGAAGCCTACTGAGAAAGCTTCGAGGTCTGAGCCTCCTAAGAGGAAGATTCATTCGGAAGAGGGGGACAAGGAGGAGGCCACCGAGAAGAGGGAGAAAAGAAGCAAGAAGAAGAACGAGGGAGAGACAGAAAAGGCCGCTGAAAAAAAGGAGAAAAGAAGCAAGAAGAATAATGAGGCTGGCGGTCACCAAAAGAAGGCTCGCTCTAGAGATCCCTCTCCGCCTTCTTCTCTTCAACAGGAGACCCTAGTGTCCTCAGGGGGTGCCCAGGCCCTGGTGTCGCAGGAGGACATACCTTCTCAGGCGTCTACGTAGCTTGCCGCCATTGAGCCTTCATCACCCCCACCAGAGATCCTCGCCGTATCCTTAGGGGAAACCCACAGTCAGGGTTCTACCCCGCCTGGTACCACTAAGCCTCCCTCGCCTTTTCCCTCCCCATCACCACCACGTTCTCGTAGCCTAAGGGACGTGGAAGGTTTAGCCGAGCTGGCCCTTTTTGATCTGGCCGCCTCTCTCCAAGTCGTGCCTAGGACATAAGAGCCTGTCATGGCTCCTACCCCTACGTTTGAGTTTCCTGTGCTGGAGGGGCAGGTGAGTCAATTTGAGCTGGGCGCAAAAGTGGTTGCGGCCCTTAACCTTGACTCCACCACCGCGGAGGGAGCTTGCTCGCCCCCTTCTTCCACCGCTACCCATGTTGAAGCGGCCACTGCTCTGCCCATAAGTGGCTGCATGGAGACATCGGGCACGTCGCTTTTGTATGGGGTGGAAGGTGCAAGAAGGAGTGTTCCTCCACGCTCAGCTGAAACAGGCGGCGAGATTAGTTCACGCCAAACCTCCTCGGGAAAAACCCCTTCGACAATTGGCAGTGGGCCTGGACTCTCTCTTCCTCCTCTCCACGCCTCCTCTTGGCGGGGATACTGACTCCTTCCTTGAGGAGGAGTGGGCGAATTTATTGAAGGAAGACGCCCGTCTTCGTGAGGCTGACCTGGCCTTCTCGTTGCCTGCTTTGCCCCCTGTGCACTTGGTTGATTCGTCAGGGAGGACGATGGCCTCGTTTGTGAGGCCTGAGGGAGAAACCCTTCCAGACCCTGCCAAGATAGTGAGGGGGGACGCCAGTGGTGGTGATTCCTCAACGGCTGTTAACTCCCAGGTTGAGGCTACTGCCCAGATGGCTAACCGCTTGAGAAGTTGGTTTTATGAGGTATTGTGCCTTTTGTCCTCTTTGCATATACTCTTTTCCTATCTTCGCCTCTCTTTATATTGGTTGCTTGTTTTTCTTCTTTCAGGACATCAACGATTTGGCTGCGTGGATAGTTGTTGATTATTTCTGTCTTAAGGAGGAGGTTAAAGAGCTGCGCCAGTTGTGCTACATAGCCAAATGTGCCTCCGAGAGATGGCGAGTTGACAGAGCTGAGTTGGCAGCCTTGGCTGAGGAGAGGGAGGAGCTAAAGTCCCTACTAGAGCAATCTGAGGGTTATTCCCACTCTTTGCAAGGCGACCTCGAGATGTGTAAGGCCGAACTCCTGAAGCTGCGAGAGGCCGTCCGCCTAGCAGATGCGTCTAAAGCTCGAGACGACTTCGCCTTGTCTAGTCTCCGCTCTGAGAGGGACTCAGTTAGGCTACGACTTTCATGGCTCAGGAGGCCCTTAAGGTTGAGAGCTCTCGCTCGAGATCCGAGCTCGCCGCTCGTGATGAGGCACTATCCTCTCTTCGTGGAGACCTGGCCCATTCTCAAAACAGCTGCAGGTCCCTCGAGGAGAGTCTTTGGGAGGCAAACTCGGCCCTTGGAGTCTACCAGCAAAGTCTGGCTGAGAAGGTGAGGGAGCTAACTGCTGCTCAGGAGGAGGTCGCACGGCTCTGCGCCTAATTGGCCCACGTCCTTACTACAGGGGACGATGCCTTTGCTTATGGGCATGGGAACCGTCTCCTGGTTGATCCTGCCACCAACCTTAGGATTCTCGACTAGGAGCTGTTCTATCCTGAGGAAATTGCCCGTCGCACAGTTGACGACTTTGGGCAGAAGGAAATGCCTGATGCCTTTATAAAGGTGCCTTCAGCGTTCCCGCCTGACAATGCCTCTTGACCGCCTTTGCCCTTGTGTATTTAAATGTGGAAAATTTTTTGATGTTTCTATTTTTTGTATATTTGTAATAATGGATTTTGATTTGCTCTGTAACAATGAACTTTGATTTTCTCTATAACAATGGGCTTTGATTTGCCTTTGTAACAATGGACTTTGATTTGCCTTTGTAACAATGGACTTTGATTTGCTCTGTTTGAATGCTTAAGCTACTACGTCCTTTTAATTCTTGTCTTTTTCGTGGCACCACAAGCTGTTTAGGATTGCCTTTGGTGTTTTTAGGGTTGGCGTGGTTTGAGAACCTATGCGCCCTTTTTTCATGGCACCACAAGTTGCTAAAGCTTGTCTCTCACAGCCTGCAGTCCAGTTCCCCTGGTGTACCATCTCGAACCCTAGAAGACAAACGCAATGAGCTTTATTTTCATTTAAAACAAAATACCCGTTTAATCCACGGAGACCCTTGGGATCACACAAATCATAGGAAGATGACCATACATCTGACCATTTTCCATTCTGTTTCAAGTCATACGAGTACAGTCGGAATATCCCATCTGCATCAATTCTCATAAGATAAATAGTTTCCTTTGTAGGATATCCCCCATCGATTAGATTGTTGCGTTTGGGTATTGAAGATAGTTGATAAGAGTTGTGAATAGTTGTGAGTAGAGATGGAGTGAGTTTGTGGATCCCATTGAGATGAGTTTGATGTGTGACGCACCAAATTCTGCTTGGGATTGAACGGACATTTGAAGCGTCGAGACATGCAACACAAGGTTACCTGCCCCCGTTCATGACATATAAGATGCAATGTTCCTAACATGCATCTAGCATTATGCAATATTCGCAGCGGATAATTTTTTTTTTTATCATAACATAACATAAGATATAATACGTACTCCACAGTTGTTGTGGCCCCACGCATTATAAATAACATAAATATAATACGTACTCCACAGTTGTTGTGGCCCCACGCATTATAAGTAACATAGAATATAATACGTACTCCACAGTTGT
>QGSO01000521.1:397820-432749 GCA_011037825.1 Carya cathayensis
AAGAGAGAACTTTCAACTTAGTTTTCATTTTCAATTTCTTTGTGTTCCTCTAGGAAATAATTTCTTTGAGTGTTTATTTTATTTAGAGCTCAACTTCAATTTGAGTGTGTATTTTATTTGAAAGTTTAATTTAATTGAGAGTTCAATTTCTTTTAGGATGCATTTTATTTAGAGCGTTTATGTTAGAAATCATTTTATTTGGAAGTTCAGATTTTTGGATTGGAGAACGCAGTCTCCATTTCCAAACATCAAGTTTATTCCTTACAATTCCTGTTTTTATTTAATTTCAGTTTAATGTCTTATATTTTCCTTGCACATTTAATTTCTGTCTATTTAAATTATTGTCATTTATTTTTTTTCTTGCACCTTTAATTTCTGTTTATTTAAATCATTATCATTTATTTTCTCGCACTTTTAATTCCTCTATTTAGGTTAATGTCATTTATTTTCTTGCATCTTTAATTCCTATTATTTAAATTAATGTCATTTATTTTTCTTGCTCTTTTAAATTTCAGTCTATTAATTTCAGCAATTTTAATTTAGTTTCATGCATTTTAATTCCTTACTTTTCATCGCTGCACTCAAATCCGACAAACAAATCTAAAAATATGAATCTAGTCCATGACTAGTAACCTCTCCATCCATTGCACATACCATCCACTTATTTTCTCTTTGTGAAGTTTTTCACAATTTTTCAACGAGTTTAAATTTTGAGTAACTTTCCCTGAGGAGACGATCTAGGATTTTTTTCCTTATTATTACACGACATCCTCCTGCACTTGGGATAGCATTAGTGCTACTCATTTTTGAGTGAGTCAAACTGGTGTTTATCAGAGTTTTTTTTTTTTCTTTCTGAGAGGATGTTTATGGAGCTGTGAACCTCTTCACAGCCTGGGTGATATCTTTACCTCTCATTTTACTGGTTTACTGTTATCTTGTTTTGTGCTGAAGTTGCATGTCTGGTTGGGCTAGAGATAGCACACATAGACTTGCTAGGACTGAATCATCGACCTCATCATCGAGTGCATCATCTGTTTCTCTTAAATCATCAGTTGACACTCATAGTAACATGGCTGAAGAAGAAGGACGCAATGATGGGGAAATGGCAAATCCCAACAGGACACTTAGAGAATATTTGCATCCTATTAGGACCACCACTCCATCATGCATCATTACACCTTTGAATGCTCATACTTTCAATTTTAAACCTGGAATGATACCATTATTACCTCATTTTCATGGGATGGATTCTGAAAATCCCTACTTGCACCTCAAGGAGTTTGAGGAAGTATGCTCCACATTTTTGGATCGAAATTGTACTGAGGAAATTGTTAGATTGAAGTTGTTTCCTTTTTCTCTTAAGGACAAAGCAAAAACATGGTTGAATGCATTGAGGCCAAGATCCATTGGAACATGGCAAGAAATGCAAGCCGAATTTCTGAAAAATTTTTTTCCAATGCATCGCACCAATGCTTTAAAGAGACAAATCATGAATTTTTCTCAAAAGGAAACTGAAACTTTTTATCAAAGTTGGGAAAGATTCAAAGATCTCTTAAATGCTTGTCCACACCATGGTTACGAAAATTGGCGCATTATTAGTTTTTTTTATGAAGCTTTGATGCCTAAGATGCGACAATTTGTTGAAACCATGTGTAATGGAGAATTCTTTAATAAGGAACCGGAAGAAGCATTTGCATATTTTGATTACTTGGCTGAAAACGCTCAATCATGGGACACTTCTTGTGTCTATGATAGAGCTGAACCATTGAGGATTGTAAGTGGGGGAGGTAAATATGTTTTAAATGAAGAAGATGATTTGAAAGCTAAATTTGCCTTATTGTCAAAAAAATTGGAGGCGATTGAGTTGAAGAAAGTAAATGAAGTACAAACTGTACCTCAGATTACTTTGAGCTGTAATATTTGTGAGGGCCAAGGGCATTCGACTAATGAATGCCCAACCATTCCAGCTTTTAAAGAAGTTCTTTTGGATCAATCTAATGCTGTTAATATGGTTGCTAAATCTTTTTCAGGTCCTTATTCCAACACCTATAATTCGGGATGGAGAAATCACCCCAATTTCAGTTGGAGAAGTGATCAAGCTGCTTTACCTGCACCCAACATAGCTGGTCCTTCACAAATTGTACCCTACACTACTCCAGGAGGTCCAGGACCATCTCAATATGCCAACCACATGTTACCAGTTCAGAAAAAGAACCTTGAAGACAATTTCCAGCAATTATCCACCAACTTTCAGCAGCTGTCCACCAATTTTCAGCAATTCATGCAAAGCCAAGCTGCTATCAATAGTCAAAATTCCCAAGCCATTGCTGACATTCGAGGGTCAGTCACAAGGTTGACCACAACCATGAGCGCTCAAGAGAAAGGGAAGTTCCCTGCACAATCTCAGCCTAATCCACAAGGCCAAAACCAACAATTTCAAAGTATGGCAGGAGATCCAAATGTCAAGCAAGTCAAGGCTATTACAACCTTGAGAAGTGGTAAGGTGATCGGCATCCCAGATCAAGAGGTAGAAAAGAATGGTAACATTTCTAACCCTCCTTCTGAAAATGAGGCACATGATCCTTTGGAATCTAAAAGTGCCCCAAGCACTACACTTGCACCTTTTCCTCAAAGGTTAATCCCTTTGCATAAAGATAAGCATCACGCTGAAATCCTTGAAATTTTTAAGCAAGTTAGGATAAATATACCATTGTTGGATGCTATTCAACAGATTCCTACCTATGCTAAATTTTTAAAGGATTTATGCACCGTGAAAAGAAAATTGAATGTGCAAAAGAAAGCTTTTCTTACTGAGCAAGTTAGTGCTATTATCCAAACCAACACTCCTCCCAAATACAAGGATCCAGGATCCCCTACCATAGCTTGCATGATAGGGAACTCAAAAATAGGCCAAGCATTATTAGACTTAGGTTCAAGTGTGAACTTATTGCCTTATAATGTTTATGTTCAGCTTGGATTGGGTGAGTTGAAATCTACTTCTATCACATTGCAGTTGGCAGATAGGTCTATAAAGATTCCTAGAGGTGTTGTGGAAGATGTTTTGGTTCAAGTAGACAAATTCTACTATCCAGTAGACTTTGTCGTACTCGACATGCAATTGACTAATCATTCTACTTTCCAAGCACCGGTTATCTTAGGAAGACCTTTCTTGGCCACTTCTAATGCACTCATAAATTGTAGAAGTGGAGTTTTAAAATTGAGTTTTGGAAATATGACCTTGGAGCTAAATATTTTTAATCTTTGCAGGCAACCGCAAGAAGTTGAAGAAGTTCATGAAGTGAATTTGCTGGAAAATTTCATTGATGAAAATTCTGCACATTACTTTCAACTTATTGATTCTTTAGAGGAATTTGAAGAAGATTTGAAAATATTTGATAATGTTAATGACTCATCTCTTGTTTCCTCAATAGGTCAGCAAGTTACACAACCATGGAGGCCAAAATTTGAGCAACTTCCACCATTGACATCAACTCTCAAACCTTCGGAGGAGCAATCCCCAACTTTGGACTTCAAACCTCTTCCATTGGAGTTGAAGTATGCTTTCTTAGGACCACAAAGCACTTTCCCTGTGGTAATTTCTTCTCACTTAACTAGTGAACAAGAAGATAAATTGCTAGATGTGCTTAAGAAGCATAAAAAGTCTATTGGATGGACAATGGCTGATATAAAAGGTATAAGTCCCTTGGAGTGTACCCATAGGATTTATTTAGAAGATGATGCAAAGCCTTCTCGGGAAATGCAAAGAAGGTTGAATCCCACAATGAAGGAAGTGGTTAAAAATGAGGTGTTGAAATTGCTTGATGTGGGTATCATTTACCCCATCTCGGATAGCAAGTGGGTAAGTCCCATTCATGTAGTTCCAAAAAAATCTGGGCTTACCATTGTTAAAAATGATCAAGATGAATCGATTCCTACAAGAATTCCTACTGGTTGGCGCATGTGTATTGATTATAGGAAGTTGAATGCCGCCACTAGGAAAGATCATTTTCCTTTGCCTTTCCTTGATCAAGTGTTAGAAAAAGTCGCTGGACATGCTTTTTATTGTTTCTTAGATGGGTTCTCCGGTTACTATCAATTGGAAATAGCACCAGAGGATCAAGAAAAGACCACCTTTACTTGTCCCTTTGGTACTTTTGCTTTTAGGAGAATGCCTTTTGGTTTATGCAATGCACCAGCAACTTTTCAAAGATGCATGCTTAGCATTTTTTCTGACATGATTGAGAACACTCTAGAAGTGTTTATGGATGATTTTTCTGTATTTGGTGATTCATTTGAGGTTTGTTTAACCAATTTACAAGCTGTTTTGGCCAGGTGTGAAGAGAAGCAGTTGCTACTTAATTGGGAGAAGTGCCATTTCATGGTGCAACAGGGCATTGTTCTAGGGACATGTTGTTTCATCTAGAGGACTTGAAGTAGATAGAGCAAAAATCGATTTGATTTCTAAACTTCCTACACCTAAGTCAATGAAAGACATTAGATCTTTTCTTGGGCATGCGGGTTTTTATAGGAGATTTATCAAAGACTTTAGCTCTACTTCTAAGCCTCTATGTAAGCTATTGATGAATGATGTAAAATTTGATTGGACACCCGAGTGTCAAGAAGCTTTTTGTCGGCTTAAAACTTTGCTAACCACTGCTCCGATTCTTCAACCTCCTGATTGGTCACTTTCTTTTGAAATCATGTGTGATGCAAGTGATTTTGCTATAGGAGCTGTTCTTGGACAGCGTAAGAACAAACTTCCTTATGTCATTTACTATGCAAGTAAAACTTTGAATTTTGCTCAAAAAAATTATTCTACTACTGAAAAAGAATTACTTGTGATAAATGGTCAATTATGTGACATTAATACTCTTAAATATCTTGAGTAAAAGTGCTTTATGAGTTAAAATAAGAGTATTAGTTAGATAATGTGAATTAATTTTCTTTGACATGCGAAACAATATATTACCCCTAATTAAACTTAGATGCATGCATTTTGATGTGGGGCCGATTAATGTAGGAAGTGCACAAGCAGAAAATGAAAGCATCACACGGCATCACCCACACTTGCAGGAAATAAATGCAGAAAAATAAAGAGAACAAAGCAGCATGCAGAGAAGCAAGAATGAAGAAGCATAAAGACACGGACAGCAACCACTTCACATGCAGAAAATGTGGAAGTGCACATGCAGAAGCACTCGGCAGTGCAGCACACAGAAAACTGCAGCAGAAAATACACATGCAGAAAAGTAGCTCACGGATGCAGGGAGAAGAAACAGCAATGCAGATCACATGGACAACACATGCAGAAAGTTCAACTCACATGCAGAAAAAAGTAGGCACATGCAGCAGAAAATGAAAGCATCACACGGCATCACTCACATGCAGAAAATAAATGCACATGCAGCAGCAAACCAACGGACAACTCACATAAAGCAGCACACTTACACGGATAGAAACAGAAAGTAACATGCAGAAAGTGGATGGCAGCAACTTCACATGCAACACACATGCAGAAGGAACTCACGGCAAACCAGGACATATGCAGCACCTCAAAACAGATCAAAATCAGAAGCACATGCATGAAAGCATCAATCACGGCTGGAATTTGGACAGCAGCAGAAAAGCACCGGAAGCACATGCATGAACTCACAAATCACGGCACCTCCACCTCAAAAGTCAATTAGAACAAGCAGAAAATGGTAAGCTATAACTCACGGATGGAAAAAGAAAGTAGCAGCTCACACATTGCATAAATCACGGAGTCAAACATCAAAGCACTTCACATGCAAGTATTCCACTCATATAACTCACGGACAGCACCTATAAAACAGAGGGGGAGGCAGCAGGCTGAGGAGAGTTAGTTTTCAAGTTATTACCTTTGTAGTTTTCAAGTTATTACCTTTGTAGTTTTCAAGTTTATTACCGAGTTAAGTTTCAATTTTATTACCTTGTTGAGTTTTCAATTTTATTACCTTGTTGAGTTTTCAATTTTATTACCTTGTTGAGTTTTAAAGTTTATTACCTTGTTGTGGTTTCACTTTTATTACCTTGTTATAGTTTTAATTTTATTTCTTTAATTTAGTTTGTCTTATTTGTCTTATTTCTTCGAGTTGATATTATAGACTTTTTATTTTTATTACATTCTAAAGTTAATTTATACTTTCTTAGTTTTTGATATGGTTCCACTTAGATTTATTTTTGTTACTAAAAATATCATGTGTAACTAATTTCTATAGCTTGGGTTGTGGAATGAGATTTAATTTATTTTAGATTCTAGTGTTATGCAATATTTTGTTGTGTAATGTTGACTTCACTAAATTACTAGTCGGATTAAAAAGGAAAATAGATTGCGGCTCTTGCTCTTGTTTTGTTGTTGACGTAAGGCACAACAAAAGCTTGAATTTATCAAGGCCTCTTTCGATTGATTATGAATATAAATATGGCTAGTAAATTAGAGAATTTCTTGAGAAAATATTGCAAAAATTTGAGTTTAATTTTATCTTCCGAATATCAATTCCTTGACTGGATTGTTAATCGAGAAATTATCTAGAATCCGAAATAGAAAGAATCTCAAACCCAACCCAAGTGTTTGTTTATTGTTTCTTGCAAGTTTAATTCATTTGCTACACACTTTCTCTAAGTCTCTTAGTTTTGGTAATTTTAAAAATATAGATCCACATCAATTTTCATCCTTCATAATCGATACATCTTTTACACAAAGAAAATCTCACAAACGCTTTGATAATCCCTTTGTCCCTGTGAATTCGATCTTGGGACTTACCCTTGTATTACTTTGACTGCTTCTACGCTTGGAAGACAACATTATAAGCTGAGTCAAGTTTTTGATACTTGCTGTAGTATTTGCTTTAGAGAAGTTTCGTGCATATATTCTTGGTTCTCCTATGGTCATCTTTACTGACCATGCAGCTCTCAAGTATTTATTGACAAAGAAAGATGCAAAACCAAGGTTGATTAGATGGATACTTTTACTCCAAGAGTTCAATATCATCATCAAGGACAAGAAAGGAGTAGAGAATGTGGTAGCCGACCATTTGTCTAGGCTCACAGTTGCTGAAACTGAACAACCAACACCTGTTCTTGATTCTTTTCCTGATGAACATCTTATGTTGGTTGAAAATTTGCCTTGGTTTGCTGATATAGTTAATTTTCTGGTGACAGGACAAACACCACCTCATTGGAGCGCTCAAGATATACGAAAATTCATGCATGAGTTGAGATCGTTCTTTTATGATGATCCTTTCCTTTTCAAGTATTGTCCTGATCAAATCATTAGAAAATGTGTGCCTGATCATGAAATGCAAGCTGTCCTTTCTTTTTGCCATAGTGAGGCGTGTGGGGGTCATTTTTCTGCACACAAGACAGTTGCAAAAATTTTACAAAGTGGTTTTTATTGGCCTCATTTGTTTAAAGATGCATATAGTTTCTGCAAAACTTGCGAATCATGTCAGAAATTAGGTGCTGTCACGAAAAGGAACATGATGCCTTTAAAACCCATTTTGGTCATAGAGATTTTTGATTGTTGTGGAATTGATTTTATGGGGTCATTTCCTTCTTCTTTTGGTTATTTGTACATCTTAGTGGCCATTGATTATGTTTCAAAATGGGTTGAAGCCATACCATGAAAAACAAATGACCATAAGGTGGTGCTTAAATTTTTGAAGGAAAATATTTTTGCTAGATTTGGCATGCCTAAGGCCATCAGAAGTGATAACGGCACCCATTTTTGCAACAAGCCTTTTGCTGCCCTCTTGCATAAGTATGGCATTCACCACAAAATTTCTACCCCATATCATCCCCAAAAACGAATGGCCAAGTTGAACTTGCTAATAGGGAAATTAAGACCATTTTGGAAAAAACTGAGTCCAAACCGAAAGGATTGGTCTTTGAAATTAACCGATGCATTATGGGCATACAGGACTGCATATAAAACTGTTTTGGGTATGTCTCCTTATCGGTTAATCTATGGTAAGGCTTGTCACCTCCCTGTTGAGCTTGAACACCGTGCATTTTGGGCCATCAAAAAGTTTAATTTTGATCTTGATCAAGCTGGATCTTTGAGGAAATTACATCTTTGTGAATTAGAGGAACTTCGGAGGGATGCTTATGATAATTCTAAGCTGTCCAAGGAACGTATGAAGTCTTTCCATGATAAGCATATTCAAAGAAAATCATTTGAGCCTAACCAACAGGTTTTACTCTACAATTCTCGACTTCATTTGTTCCCTGGCAAGTTAAGATCCCGATGGAGTGGCCCCTATGTGGTTAAAACAGTTTTCCCTCATGGTGCTATTGAGGTTGTCAATCCTCAAAATGGAAATGCTTTTAAGGTTAATGGTCAAAGGCTCAAGCCTTTTATTTCTAACTTTGCACCTGAGGAATCTACTCTACATTTGCTTGATCCTAATTGATGGTTCTTGATTTATCCTGTTCTTTTCATTGTTTTCTTTTGTTTTGCAGTTTTATTTTTATTTTGATTGCATTCATTTCAAAGCCGTCCAAGTACTTCTTTTTCCTCTTTCCTTCAGTTTTTCAGTTCTTCTTTTAGTTGTTTTTCCCCTTAACTGCTCTCTTTGTGTAAATTCATTCATTTCTCTTGCATCATTGAGGACAATGCTACAATCTAGTTGGGGGGTGGAAGAGAATTTATTTCTCTATTTGCATGCCTTAGACACATTTTGGTCCACCTTGGGGAGTACTAGTAATGAGTTGAAAATAGATTAAATTCCCCATTCTTGAATTTTACATGCTGGGAAGTGTTAAAAAAAAAAAAAAAAAAAGAAGAAGAAGAAGAAGATTTGTTGAAGTCATGGAACATGTGGAATGTAGTGCAAATATGAATATATGTCAAAAGAGGGACTTATCCATTTTATTTAGTTGTTAAACCAAGGGAAAGATGTTAAGAGTTTTGCTTAAACACACACAACACATACCCGGAAGGCCTAGAAAGACTACATTGAGTCATTGTTGGTTGATTTAACTTCAATTGTTTGAGACTCTAATGAACCATATCCTAATGGCTTAGGAAGAAATTTGAATTAAATGAGAAAAGGGACAAGCCAGGGATCAAAAAAAAAAAAAAAACAAAAACAAAAACAAAAATTACATTTGTGTACTGGAAAAGGCTGCCTATTACCGGGGTCCTTACAAAAGTAGGCGCATTTCAAAGTGTAATAGCGTGAAAGCCGCCTCTACAATGGTTTTGAATTAGAGTAAGACCATGTGGTTTTCTCAGATTAGTTGTTGTGATTGAAACTATTAATGCCTCTTGGTAGTCAATCTTGGAATTCTAACCCCATTTCCATGCATTGAAAAGAAAGCAAGCTTTGTTACATGTAATTCCCTTGGTTGATTAACTAAATTGTGTATAAATCTTTCAGTTGATACAAAATTTAGATTAATCTATCTCTAGTGTTCTTAAACTCAACAAATCTATTTCATGGCATGTGATTCTCAGATTTCTCAAGTTGGTAATTTCACCTTTGCATGAATTCATTCGCTTCATTTGCTAGAGTCTAGCAAAAAGTTAGTTGAGGGGTGTGATAAATGGTCAATTATGTGACATTAATACTCTTAAATATCTTGAGTAAAAGTGCTTTATGAGTTAAAATAAGAGTATTAGTTAGATAATGTGAATTAATTTTCTTTGACATGCGAAACAATATATTGCCCCTAATTAAACATAGATGCATGCATTTTGATTGGGGCCGACTAATTTAGGAACTTGGCAAGTGGGCAGCACACACCAAGAACTTCAAACACTCAAACCGGATCAATGCAGAAAAATAAAAGAAGCAACCCACGGCAAAGCAGTGCAGCACCTCAATACAGAACAAAAGAGGAAACACTAGCAACCACTCGGGTAGCACACAACTAGAAGAAACTCACGGCACATGCTTGCAAATTCAATGCAGAAAATGGACACAACACATGCAGAAAGTTCAACTCACATGCAGAAAAAGCAAAAAACTGCAGCAGAAAATACACATGCAGAAAGTTGAATTCACACATGCAGAAAGTTGAATACACACATGCAGAAAATGAAAGAAATACATGCAGAAATCAATAATGCAGCAACTACCGACAAGAAACTGAACATGCAGGACATGAAGCAGAATGAAGAAGCAGCATCACACGGACAGCAACTTACAACATGCAGAAAGCAGAAAAGGAAGATGCAAAGCAGCAGAAAATGAATTCAAAACTCACGGCACATGCTTGCAAATTCATGCAGAAAGTTCAACTCACATGTAGAAAAAAGCAGAAACATGCAGCAGAAAATGAATTCAAAACTCTCGACACATGCAGGACATTAAAGCTAGGCTGCCACATGCACTACACATGCATCAAACGTGGAACTCACGGATGGAAAAGAAAAAAAAGAAGAAGCAGCAGCAGAATGTACTCAGACAGCAACACACAAAGCAGCAGCTCATGCACATGCAGGAAAACTCACGCACACATGCAGAACGCACATGCAGAAACAACACGGATGCAGAAAAGCAAAAGGACAGCACTCAAACATGCAGCAACCACTTCACATGCAGAAAGACACGAACAACAACCAACGTGGGCAACAAAACACATGCAAAAAGAGAAGAAGCACATGCAGAAATACAAGAAATGCATCACTCGGACTCCAGAATTTTTTTGTTTGTTTTGTTATTTTTTTGAGTTGGCTATAAGGTTGAGAACCCTATAAAACCAACGGGGGGCAGCAGGAGTGAAGGGAGTTTTTTTTTCTTTTCTTGAAATAGGAGCGGCTGTTTTGGTCCTAGGGGGAGTTAGTTTTCAGTTTTATTTCCTTGTTGTAGTTTCCTTCTTTCAGCCGGCTTGTTCCTTTAATTTTGTTTTTTTTATTTTACATGTCCTGCTGTAGAGATTAGGAGTAGAGCACGGCAACTTTAGTTCTTTTTTTTTTGCAATATTAATTTTATGCTTGTTAGCGTGGCGGTTTCGTTTTAGTTTTCGTAGATTATTTATTTCTTTAATTTAGTTTGTCTTATTTCTTCGAGTTGATATTATAGACTTTTTTTATTTTTATTTCATTCTAAAGTTTATTTATATTTTCTTAGTTTTTGATATGGTTTCACTTAGATTTAATTTTGTCACTAAAAATATCATGTGTAACTAATTTCTAAAGCTTGGGTTGTGGGATGAGATTTAATTTATTTTAGATTCTAGTTTGATGCAATATTTTATTGTTTAATATTGATTTCACTAAATTACTAGTCGGATTCAAATGGAAAATAGATTGCGGCTCTTGCTCTTGTTTTGTTGTTGACGTAAGGCACAACAAAAGCTTGAATTTATCAAGGCCTCTTTCGATTGATTACGAATATAAATTTGGCTAGTAAATTAGAGAATTTCTTGAGAAAATATTGCAAAAACTTGAGCTTAATTTTTATCTTCCGAATATCAATTCCTTGACTGGATTGTTAATCGAGAAATTATCTAGAATCCGAAATAAAAAGAATCTCAAACCCAACCCAAGTGTTTGTTTTATTGTTTCTTGCAAGTTTAATTCATTTGCTACTCACTTTCTCTAAGTCTCTTAGTTTTGGTAATTTTAGAAATATAGATCCACATCAATTTTCATCTTTCATAATCGATACATCTTTTACACAAAGAAAATCTCACAAACGCTTTGATAATCCCTTTGTCCCTGTGAATTCGATCTTGGGACTTACCCTTGTATTACTTTGACAGCTTCTACGCTTGGAAGACAACATTATAAGCTGAGTCACTTTCCTGCGCACCTCCTCAGCCAAAATCAAATCACGAATATCATCATATTTTAGCTTAAATTTACCGGCAGAATTACTAACAGCCATTCTCATGGCTTCCAAGCTATTTGGCAATGAATCCAACAATATTAGTGCACGTATCTCATCATTAAATTCAATTTCAACAGACGACAATTGATTTGTGATAGTATTAAAATCATTCAGATGTTGTGCAACAGACATACCATCCGCCATCTTTAAATTGAATAAATTTTTCATCAAGTGTACCTTTTTATTCGCTAACGGCTTTTCATACATACCTGACAAAGTCGTCATGAGATCCGCAGTCGTCTTCTCCTTGATGACGTTGTGTGTAACGAATCTCGACAGGGTTAATCGAATAACCCCCAGAACCTGTCGATCCAACAGATTCCAATCAGCCTCATCCATCTTTTCCGGTCGCTTTCCCAATAACGGAAGATGAAGTTTCTTCCCATAGAGGTAGTCCTCTATCTGCATCCTCCAGTAACCAAAATCCGTGCCATTAAACTTCTTGATCCCCGATACCTTCACTTTATCTCCAGCCATCGTTTTCCCTCAAACCTGAACCTTGGCTCTTGATACCAATTGTTGTGAAAATGATGACAATAAAGTGAAGAAATATGGAGTATGAAAGAGAAAATCACACACAACACACAGATATACGTGGTTTGGCAAATTGCCTACGTCCACGAGAGCTGCAGAGGATTTTATTGCATGAGGAATCACACTACAATGGAGGGGCAAAATACTGTTCACCAACAGTGTTGTACGGCCATAAGTGTATAAAACACATATAAATACTCAAACGGCGGAAAAAGCCCTAGATCTGGAAAAATACAATATTCGCTCGAGCGGCATGTCGAGCGCGCGTCGAGCGAACTCCCTTCCGCAACGGCTCAAGCTCACTGTCGAGCAGACATCGAGCTTTCAACTCTGCCTGACTTCGCTCGAGCGGCTAATGCCTCCGCTCGAGCGAACTCCCTTTCCCGCAATCGCTCAAGCTCACTGTCGAGCAGCCTTCGAGTGTTCGAATCTACCTGGCTTCGCTCGAGTGGCCAAAAGCCACCACTCAAGCGAAGTGGACTAGCACGTGCAGAAAACAAAAACTCCCATTGAGATACGGGAGAAGGTAGTTGACTGATTCAAACATAGCTTTCATCAAGGTAGGCAAATCGACGCCCGCTGATATGCCAAAAGACAACCAGAAAGACCTTCGACTAGAAATTCTAATTGTTGGTGCTGTCTTTCTTACTTTTGGATGTATGATGTCGGTAGTTTCCGTAATTGTGATCTACAAAAATCATTTCCAGTATAGGAAGCTCCCGTTTAATGGAAATGTCGAACTGAGCGACGATGTTGCTCTACGACAATTTACTTATCTAGAACTTGAGAAAGCTACCGATGGCTTTAGGGAAGAGGTTGGAAGGGGATCATTTGGCACAGCTTACAAAGGGGCAATACTGAATGGCCAGAAGGTTGTGGCAGTGAAGAGGCTGGAAAAAGTGTTGGCTGAAGGGGAAATAGAGTTCCGGACTAAGATGAAAGTGATCATCGGGAGAACGCATCACCGAAATCTGGTCTATCTATTTGGTTATTGTCATGAGGGAACTCATAGGCTTTTGGTATATGAGTACATGAGCAATGGATCACTCGCAAATATACTTTTCACACCAGAAAAGCAATCTTGTTGGGAAGAAAGAATGGGAATTGCTCGCGACATAGCAAGAGGAATCCTTTATCTCCACAAAGAGTGCGAGCGACAAATCATTCACTGTGACATAAAACCCCAGAACATTCTCATAGATGATTACGGGCGAGAAAAAATATCTGATTTTGGATTGGCAAAGCTACTGAAGCCAGACCAAACAAGAACCTTTACCGGCATTAGAGGAACAAAGGGGTATGTTGCACCGGAGTGGCATCGGAAACTACCCATCACAGTCAAAGCAGATGTTTACAGCTATGGAATTGTGTTGTTGGAGGTCATCTGTCGACGAAAGGGTATGGATTATAGTCTACTAGAGGATAGAGCTATTCTTGAAGACTAGGTCTACCATTGTTTCGAGGCTGGCAACTTGGAGCAATTAGTCGGGCCGGATGATGAATTTGACAAGAAACAGTTGGAGAGAATGATTAAATTAGGACTTTGGTGCATTCAGGATGAGCCATCACTCCTGCCCTCGATGAAGAAAGTTCTACTTATGCTGAAAGGTACAGTAGATATTCCAACCCCTCCCAGTCCTACTTCATTTTTCAGTGTGATCTAGGCTAGAGTAGCTCTCCACTGACTTTGCCTCGTAGTTTCTACGTCGAAGCGTAGTTTTTCTTACAAGTTTCACTTCTAGTTTTTCCTACAAGTTTTACAGAAGAATAGTGGAACCTCATGTTATTCCAATCTTAATTGTTTAAGCGAAGAAATTATGCTTTTGCTGCTGAAGACCGGGCATTTTTGGTCATTTCGTGCAAATTACTGGCATCATAAAACGCTGGAAAAATGCTAGATTTCAGAGAGAATGCTGGCATCATATAAAAACACAAACAACATTAGCTAATTAATTGGTTATAAGTATAAAGTGTATGTACAAGTAATTTATAAACATTAATATCTTTAGGGTATAACAATTTCATGTAATACTTCCATGCTTAGCACTAAGTCATCCATTTCAAACTCCTCATTTCAAGCATTAAAAAGAAATTCATAGACACTTCTAATAACATGCTTGCTGTCCAAATAAAGGCTGTTGAGTTTTCTACATGAAGATAGGTGAAAATCATGGATTTAGAATGTATAGATGATAGGAATTTGCTAGGAATTGAAGGGAATGAGAAAGTATCAAAATCTGGAAATTTCACCAAAATGGATATTTGACAGCTTTTGGTAACCTTGTTGGAACCAAGAAGTGTGAAGAACTAAGGCTTTCTTGATGGTTGGTTTTGCCCTTATTTTTCAGTAGTTTATTTCTCAAATAAGTAACTTAAGTTGAATACTGAAAAATGAAAATGGACTGTTTTGAACAAAACATAATGCATAGTAGAAGTCTGCACTAACTTGTACAACCAGCAACTTGGTTATATTCTTGCTTTAAAACTCCCTTCATTTAATCATAATCCCAACTACATAAACAAAGGATAGTAGTTTTGAAGAAAAATTGAAAAGAAACCTCATTTTTGTGTAAACATGGCACAAAACAACAAATATAGTTCTTGATAAACCAGAAAATTCTAAGAGAAAACTTGAGGAAAATGTTAAAAATACATGCTAATATCTAGTACTTGCCTAACATATAAAATTGGAGGCTTAAACATAATTAAAAATTGATTCAAATAGAGGAAGAAGTAGAGTTAAGGCTATAGCAGAATTGTTTATAGAAATTGTATAACTTGGAACAAAACAGGGTAGAAAATCATCTCACATCTTCAAGCTGCAACCTACCTTCCCTCCACTTTTTTATATACCCAACCAAACAAGTTTTAGAAGCAATATGTGAGAAAATTCGAAGCTGGAAGTAACTAAGCAAATTTGGATAGGAGCAGGATTTTCAGAAATCAACTTGTGTTGTTGGTGTTTTGTGCTAAGGATAGACCTAACAAACAAAGGATTTGGCACTAGATTTGTACCTGACTTAGTCTTCTTCCCAAGGGTGTGAACTGGAGTGTCAAAGCAAAAAGATAGAGGTGTGAGCTAAAAGAAATGGAGGGAAGAGGTTCTTGGCGGGAACTTGCAAAAAGTTCAAAGAGAAATATTTTAGCCACAAATAGATTACACAAAAGTAATTCTTCAAATTTCATGTAATTCATCAGATTGTAAAGTTATTTTTATTGTAAAGTAAATCTAACGGATCACATGAATCTACGTCAATTTGTGAAATTGTTTTTGTTTAATCTCTTTGTGGCTATAGTAGTCCTCAATTTCAAATAATAAAACTCTTGGTTGCTATTTATTGTGTGTAGAAGAAAAATCTCTAGGGAAAATGAATGGACGTACAATAGGAACTTACATGATTTTAGTCTTCTTCTAGAGGAGATCTGAGCTAGGGTTCTACTCCAAGAGGCTGAAAGATGAGCCGAAGAGAAGCAAGAAGAAGCTAAACGCCTTGAGCAAAAACTGATTTTTTTTTTTACCTGAAGTGTATATGGGTTTATTGGGTGATGTGGCTTAACTTATCTATTGTACTCATAAAAATGAGTGACTGAGATGTAAAATAAGTAGATATTTCTCCAATTTTAAAAGAAAAATACTATAGATACAAAATGATCCTATACACTAACATGGCACATTGGTAGTGTGCCATGTCTTCTATTTTTTTTTCCTTTTCCTTTTCCTCTCTCTCCCCCTCCCCCCATGCCCTATCTCCTATGCTAGCCATGAAGGCTATCGTTGCCCTCCATGTGCCATAGTGGTTAGGGGCATTGCTCTGGCAATAGAAAATGTTGACAGTTCACATGGTGGCTGCCAGCACCCCTACTGCCTCTTGAAGCGATTGAGCAGAGGAGTTAATGGCCATTGTGCGCCTGTTCAAAATCCCATGGCCAAGTGGTCAAGGACTGTCTCTGCCATGGTTAGGCAGCCGAGGACCGTCTCCAGAGAAACAAATGACGTTGGAGGACCACAAGGTGGCTATCGGCGCCCCTACCCTGTCATGCGGTCCATCCCGTGTGCAAGGAGAGGTGCACACGGGAGAGCTCCATTCACGGCATTCACGACCCCTGCGGGAGGGCGCTGTCATGGCTACGGTCATAAATCGACCACCTGTGGGTCACTAGTGCATACTAATATCTAGTACTTGCCTAACATATAAAATTGGAGGCTTAAACATAATTAAAAATTGATTCAAATAGAGGAAGAAGTAGGTCACTTTTTTTTTTTTCCTTTCTTTTTGGTCGTAATTGGGTGCTTTAATTTTAAAGTCTATCCATCATTACGCTTGTATCCCAGCAAGTTTATTAGTGTAAATATGCCGCGTGCCTTTAGAGAGAAAAAAAAAAAAAGGGGAGTGCTACTCTGCAGCCCAACAGTCATTGCCAGGAGTGCCTCTTAGGCCAAATGTCATTTTTTCCACATTTTAAAATCTTTTTAAATATTTGTAAAAAATAATAAGATGCATCAATACATTAATAGTCACAAGGTTGATTTCCTACTCGAATTCTCTTACTGCTGCTGGACAACCTTTGAATGACCTTGTGAACTCCCGTGCAGATGGAAAGAAGGCCCAAACGAGAGGATGAAGGTTGAAGCCAATGATTCGATGCCTCGTTTCTCTTTCTATTCTTCATGTTTTCTTTTCTTTTATTTTATAGAATTAATTAACATTGATAAAATAATCGATATCAATATTAGTACAATACGAATTCGCTTGTACGTATACAAGGATTTAGAAAAGAATCTTCAAAGCAATTCGGTAAAGTTATTAATTGCAGCCCAAGTTACCCATCTCAGGCATCTTGAGTACCACTACGTGATCATTCGAATTCAATATATTAAAACTCTATTTATAATTATTTTTGTATATTTTGTATATTCTATTAATATAATTAAATATCTCATTTTTTAACATAAAACAATTATTTTAACCAATCATAATAATAAATTATAAAAAATACGTAAAAATAGAAATTTACAAGTATGAGATATCACCCAAATCTTTTTAAAAAATTAAATAATTTTTTAAAAATAATATTTGTAGTTGTGAAATACATAATTATTGCATAATTTTTTTAAAATAAATAAATATAAAACTTATATGAAAAAATATTTAATAATATATTTTATTTTATTTTATTTTATAATAATTATACAGTGACATATTTTAATTTGCAGTACTTCAACTTTAGATTTTAAATTTACTACGGGAGCAAAGTTTTCGTAAATGCAAAAAGTTGATCCATGAGCCTTGTCGATGAAATGAATGTTGTGTACACGATTGTCATTTCAAATGATTCGAAGGAAAAGTACCTTGCATTGAAAACTTACTTTTGACTCGAATGGTTTGGTTGTTGGTTTAATTAAAGGAAAACTCGAAGGCTACCGCTGGCCCAATTTTTTTTTTTTTTAAATGATTAAGAAAAAATTATTTAAAAAAAAAAAAAACAAAAAGGTAAATTTTTTTTTTTACCTAATGGTGGCGGGAGCCACCAACGGTACCTGTAGCACTGCTCTTAATTAAAAGGAAAACTGTTTTTTTAAATTAAAAGACCGGAAAACTTACTTGACCCGTCCGCCATACAGTAGTCAGTACCCAACAGCAAGTGAAAACTTTTTATAAACATTTTATATAAAAAACAAGGCCAGAGCACGTACAATGCATGTTTACCTAATTGAGTTATAATTCTCAAATAGTTCATCATCATCATCAGGTGTCTACGGTGGACATTGCTTCTCTGATATGATCGTACGCAAGTGAAGGGATGAGATTTGTTAAGAAATTATATGGTATTCTACTCAATAGTCGTTATTTTTCGAATTAAATGAATACAAATTTACATAGCCAAAATAAATAAATAAATTATTTATCACTTTGACCCAGTCACTGGCAAAACGCAGGTAACATTGGTTGGGGAGAATATGCTAAATACGTAAACTCCCTAGCTCATTACCAAAGAACATAGAGGCAATACTTTCGGTGGGTTTTACTTTATTTTTTCCTTTGGATCCAATTTCTTTGTTTTGGAAAAAAAAAAATATATATATATATATATATATGGAGGGGTTCCTGCAGAGAATATATGGACATGCATGCCCAAACCGTACGCACATGGAAACCCAGGATTCTCCCAATACAGCTATGCTTAAATGGCCATATTTGTGAAAAGAAAACCAACCCTCCAACACCCACAAATTCCAGAACAAGAGCAACAAGCTGGCACCAACTATCGAACCACACCAAGCCAAGACCAAATTAAATGAAAACAAAACCCGCTTTCCTCATATCTTAAAGCCTCTCTCTAACAAAGGACCAAATGGGTTTGCCTGAAGCCTTGTGCTTGACTTGTTCTTAAATCAAAAGGGCTCTCTCTCTCTCTCTCTCTCTCCTCTCTCTCGCGCGCGACACACACATAAAACAAAACACATAATGCAATGGTTTCACAAAACACATAAAAAACAAAAGGTGGTAACGATGAGGAGTGGATATTGAAGATGTGGTTAATTTATAGTAGTAGATAATTCTGACTGAAGCTAACTAAAAGCTTTGAAAGGAAAAGAGAGACGGCCTAGGATGCTGCTCTCTCTCTCTCTCAACTTTTCTTCCTCTTTTTTATCGTTCGACCAAAAACTCTAAGACACTCCAAATGACTCTTTTATAATACATTTTTCTTCAAAATTTAAAGAAATGCTCTTAAAGTATTACTCTATTGGATTTTGTATTTTAAAATTAGTTTACATTTTGCTACAGTAATCCCTCTACATGTAGAGGATACTATACATCAATCTAAACATTTTGAATTCATTTATCTTTCCCCTCATTCAATATTCTAAACATCTTAATAATATTCTTTTACAATTATCAAGAATGGATTTTCTCATAATATGTTTTGAGAATATTTTTATTATATAATCTATTCTTTTTATTTTTTGAATTAATTTATATTTTAGTTTACCTTATAAATTTGGGTTAATTTAAAATAGAATATAATTATATGATATTGTATATGAGGAGATATTGCAAATATCAAAATATATGAGGATATTATTGATAGTTGGAGAAAATATTTGAAATGAATAAAAAAGTAAATATAATATTTAAATGATATGAAGAAAAAATAGATAAGCTGATGTATGGTATATTGTAAAATCAATATATAAAATAGAAAAAGTAGGTTTCGTGATGTATTTTAAAGGATATGATAGATAAACCATTGGGAGTGCTCTTAGCATTAAAGAGAGAGATGTATGGGAAGTGATAAGCAACGACGTACATATGTAGATTTTGTGACTAAACAATTAGGTCAGAGATTTCAGAGGGATTGTTTTTCTTTTCAATAATTTGTTTTTATCTAACCTCACTGCCATGTTTGTCCACGCTGTAACCTCCCCACAAAGTTGCATCCTCATAGCCTCCCCGCTGCCCACAGCGTCCATTATGTCAGTAGCCTTGCCTCCCGAGCCAAGCGGCCAACCACGTCGTTGCTCCTCCCCCGGATCACCTACGTGCCCAGCCATCGAAAAGCCTTGGACAGGATGCTATGTTTGCACCACACGAATAGGGGTGTTTCCCATCGTGAGTCATGTCTCTAGCCTCGCCAGGTTGTCGCCACTTGCACAGAAAGGGTTGCGAGGCACCTCACGCCCTCCTCCCCCCCAAAAACCTCACACGCCTCCTCATCGTCGCACAGTGAGCTTCCTTCCCTCTCACTGTGCCTTTTCATCTACCACAAAAAAAACTACATGAATCCTCAAACTAAGATTAAAACTTGGGGGGAACTTCAATGCTTAAACCAGCTTCAAAAAGAAAACTGCATTGCTTGATTAAATCTGTAAATAATGAAATGGAAAAAAAAATGCATCAATGAAACAAAAACAGTAAAATGAAGAAAAGGCAGAAGACGAAGAGAGAAAGAAGCCTGGTTTAGGAGAGAGAAGATGTAGAGAAATGAAGAGGCCCAAGAAAGAGACGAGATTAAAACCCTCTACTAACCCTCTGACATCTCACCAAAAAGATAAAAATGCCCTTATTTTTAAACCTAAACCTACAAACTCTCTGAACAATCCTACCGTAAAGATGAGAACGCCCTCACTTTTAAACCGATACAAAAGAACAAAGTTATAAAAGAATACAAGTGGAGAATCCAAACAGACTTAACGGAAAAGTTAATAGAAAATAATAAAAATTACTATAGCAATTATTATAATAGAATAGATATTGTCATTTCAACGTGTCAATAAAGTTTTGGAAGAGCAATTGTGGGATATGAAAGCATTGCAATCTATTAATTTTTATTGGCCTCTCTTACATATATGGTTCTTTAAATGCAGAACCATCCATCGTTTTATGGCTTCCATATTCATCGTTTTCTTTCTGCTCATTGTTTCCTTCTCAGATGGAAGAGTGCAACCAAAGCAAACTGTCCATATAGCTCCAAACTCTTCACTCTCCACCACCACAGTTAACAACTCATGGCTTTCTCCTTCGAGCCAATTTTCTGTGGGTTTTATAAACAAGGCATTGATCGCTTTGCGGTTGGAATTTTGTTGGTCCATGGAGACACTACGACAGTCGTGTGGACGGCAATTCGTGATGATGATCTACTATTCACCTCACCTGCAATGCTAGATTTTACCAAGGATGGCAAGCTTCTTTTGAGAAATAACCAGGGCGAAGAGAAACTCGTTGTTGCACTAGAACCTAGAGCTTCCTAAGCCTCCATGCTTGACTCTGGCAATTTCTTTCCAAATGACAAGGATTCCAAAATCATTTGGCCGAGTTTTGAACATCCTATTGACACCATTTTAATGGGTCATATTCTGTTATCTAGAACACAACTCTACTCCAGTTTAACCATATATTTTGAACATCCTATTGACCACTCAACAGGCCAGTTCTGTCTCGTCACGCAAGAAGATGGAAACCTTGTACTATATATTGTCACACGAAATAGAAAATGAGAAGGAAGATGGACATTTTGAACAAGCACACAATAACATGCAGGAAACACCATGCAGAAGACAAGTTGATGAAAAGCAAGATGTAGCAGCTAAAAAGTATAAAACACTGACACAGAAAAGTAAGGCAATAGAAAAGCATAAAAGCATACATCGATAGCTAATTAAGAGTGCACACAATTGTAGATAAAGTTATGTTAAGTAGTGTCTTAGGTTGTCATGAAAAGCAATGTCTTCAATTACTTTTAAATCAGTAGAAAATAAAAAGTTAACTTTAGGACTCTTCCTCTTTAGTCTTTCTATTTTTCTGTAATGTATATATACTTGTAACAGAACATGTATTCGTGGGTTGTGAGTGAATGAGATTTTCAACAGATTTATCTTCCATCTGAAACTATCTTCCTTTCTCATATCTCCCTTCTATCTTTTGTTTTCATAAGTGCTACTCTACACCTTATTTTCTTACATGGTACCAAAGCAGTAGTTTTTGTGAACAATGGAAGAAGAATCAGTCGACCAAAATAATCAACATGTTTCATGCTTTCTTAACTTCTCTAACCAAAATAATCCATATCGGATAGAACATGGAGATAACATAGCAGCCAGTTTGGTCACTGACCTCCTAACCACAGAAAACTATGTTGCTTGGTAGAGCTATGAGAAGAGCACTCAGGGCCAAGAACAAGATTGGCTTCATTAATGGAGACATCAAAGGACCTAAAAGTTAGGATGATCCTTTCATGGAGGCTTGGGAACGCTGCAATGATGTAGTGGTATCCTGGATTCACAACTCAGTAAGCAGCTTTGTGAGAACCAGGTTGATCTTTGTTGATGATGCTTATGCTATCTGGAATGACCTGCAAGATAGGCTTTCACAACAAAATGGGCCACGTATTTTTCAGCTAAAGAAATCTTTGGCAAGCCTCTCACAAGGAGATGATTCAGTGAACATTTACTTTGGAAAAATCAAGACCATTTGGGATGAGCTAGCTCTATATGACCCTATGCCTGAATGTAGCTGTGGTCAACTAAAGATCCTACTGGAAAGGTACCAAAGGGACTATGTCTTCCAGTTCCTTATGTGATTAAGTGACTGCTACTCCAATACTAGGGACCAAATCATGCTAATCGAACCTATGCCTGCATTGAGCAAAGTCTTCTCCATGACTCAACAGCAGGAGAAACAACACCAGATGATTTCTGGTACATCTTCCATTGACCTTATGGCCATGTTCACTAAAGGGAATTTTGGCAACTTCAAGTCTACAAACAGGTGTGAAAGGCCTTATTGTACACATTGTAAGATGTAGGGACACACTTTAGATACCTGTTTTAAGGCTAGAAATGCCAAAGCTCCTGTGTGTAGCCACTGTAATGTGAGTGGACACGTGGTAGACAGATGCTACAAGCTACATGGGTATCCACAAGGGCATAAAATTGCATAATAAAGGAAATGGGTCAAGTGCCTTTGTTGCTCAATCAAACATCCAAGTTGAAGTGGATCAAGGAGAAGGGGGTGATGATAAAATGGCACTCACCAAAGGGCAATACCAACAGCTTCTTGCCTTGCCACAACAGAAGGATCACTCAGTCAAATCTCCTGTAGGCCAACATCAGACCATTTTTCCCACTGCAACAAACATAGCAAATACTTCCAAGATGTTTGGTATTTTCTCTTGCCTCTTAGCCTATACACAGAAACCCCCTAGTTTTTCTAATGTTCCTTGGATTCTGGACACGGGTGCAACTGACCATATAGTTTGCAACCCCCCTTTCTTCAACACAGTCACTAAAAGTGCACTTTGTTCAGTTAAGCTTCCAAATGGTGAAAAGGTACCAGTCACACATATAGGAACAGTTAGAATTACTGAACACATCATTTTGAATGATGTGCTTTGTGTCCCATCATTTTCTTTCAATTTGTTGTCTGCCAAAAAAATTGCTAAGGACCTTGCTTGTTGCCTTATATTTTTTTCAAACTGTTGTTTTTTACCGGACCTTTTGTCATGGACCACGATTGAGATGGGTGAAACCAAGGATGGATTGTATCATTTGTTGAAAGTGAAAGTCTCTCCCTCAGCATTGATGACCACCCTTTCAAAGTTTTCCAAGAAAGACAGCTTTATTTCTGCTTCTGTCCTGAATAGCATTTGTATTTAAGACCTTTGACATTGTCGCCTAGGCCATGTTTCAGATTCTAGGATTTCATTAATCAATGATCCTATTGTACGAAAACCTTTACCTTCAAATGACAAAATGCCTTGCTGTGTTTGTCCTATGGCCAAGCAGCACAGGCTACCTTTTGCTCACAGCTCTCATTGCTCTTCTAACAGTTTTGAAATTGTTCATTTTGATCTTTAGGGGCCCTCTTCAGAGATTGCTTATGATGGCACTCATTTTTTCCTTACCATTGTGGATGATTTTACTCAAACTACTTTGGTTTACCTCCTTAAGAACAAATCTGACACAAGATAGTGCATAGTGTCCTTCAACTTGGTTGAGACCCAGTTTGGAACTAAAATTAAAACTGTTAGGAGTGACAATGGTGCTGAGTTTCAAATGAAGACTTTTTCAGTAAGAAAGGTGTTCTTCATCAAAGGATTTGTGTCCAAAAACCTCAACAAAATGGCATTGCTGAGAGAAAATATCAACACCTTTTGAATGTTGCAAGGGCTTTAAGATTTCAGTCTAACATCCCTCGCAAGTATTGGAATGAATGCATTCTCATTGCCACTTATATCATAAACAGGATTCCAACTCCTTTGCTTGACAATAAAACACCTTATAAGACCCTTTTTCAAACCAAACCAACCTATGAACACATGAGGGTGTTTGGTTGTCTTTCTTTTGCCTCCACCCTATCTCGAGGCAGAAAGAAGTTTGATCCTAGGGGGAGGAAGTGTGCTTTTCTAGGTTATCCCTTTGGGGTGAAAGGTTACAAGTTACTTGAACTTGAAAGCAAAAGTGTGTTTGTGTCTAGGGATGTCATTTTCCACGAATCTATCTTTCCATTTCAAATGAATTCAACTCCACAGTGGCTGTCCATGCCCATCACTGAGCAGGATGTTGACCCCTCTTTAGCTGAGACTTCTCCTTACTGTATTGACTCTTATAGTCATGATCATGCTCCAACTCTTCAGCCATGAGACCTTTTCTCCTGTTGCTAAGATGGTCACAGTGAGAAGTTTGCTTTCCATAGCTGTAGTGAAAGGTTGGCAATTGCATCAGTTCGATATGAACAATGCATTTCTTCATGGAGACTTAGAAGAGGAAATTTATATGCAAAAACCTGCAGGGTACAACAAAGGAAAGCTAGATCAGGTATGCAAGCTGCAGAAGAGTTTGTATGGCTTGAAGCAAGCCTCGAGGCAATGGTACTCTAAACTTTCTACTGCATTACTTGAGTTTGGTTTTAAGCAATCAAAGGCTGACTATAGCCTTTTCACAATGAGGGGATATAATTCATTTACTGCATTATTAGTATATGTGAATGATATCATTGTAGCTAGTGACAGTAAAAAATCTGTTGCCCTCATGAAAAGCTTCTTGAATCAAAAATTCAAGATTAAAGACTTGGGTCACCTAAGTTACTTTCTTGGGATAGAAGTGGCTCAATCATCCAAAGGAATCCACATTTGCCAAAGAAAGTATGCACTTGCATCCTTGCAGATTCGGGCACTCTTGGTTCAAGACCTATTAAAGTACCTATGGACCAAAACCCTAAGCTAAGCAAAGGCACTGGTCAAATGCTCTCTGATCCAGCAGTATACAGAAGGCTCATTGGTTGATTGTTCTATTTAACAATTACAAGACCTGACATCTGCTATAATGTGCAGAACTTAAGCCAATTCATGGACAGTCCAACCCACATTCACCTAAGTGCAGCTCAAAAGGTTCTAAGGTACATAAAAGGAGCTCCTGGTCAAGGGATTATGTTCTCTTCCTCAGCTGAACTTCAACTATCAGCATACTGTGACTAAGATTGGGCATCTTGCCCCGACACTAGGAGATCAATCACAGGGTATTGTGTGTTCCTTGGAACTTCCTTGATTTCTTGGAAGTCCAAGAAACAATCCATTGTGTCAAGGTCCTCTGCTGAAGCAGAATATAGGGCCACGGCTGCAACTTGTTGTGAAGTGACTTGGATAAAGTATCTCCTCACATATTTGCTAGTACCTCATGCACAAGCTGTCACTCTTTACTGTGATAATCAAGCAACTTTGCACATTGCATCTAACCCTGTATTCCATGAAAGGACCAAACATATTGGGCTAGATTGTCATCTCATAAGTGATAAGATATTGGAAGGAAGTATTCAGACTTCTCACATTTCTAGTAGGCTGAAGTTAGCTGATGTATTCACTAAGGCACTCTTTACTTATCTCATTGATTCACATCTAGGCAAGATGAGAGTAGCTAATTACTACTCTCCATCTTGTGGGAGGCTATTGTCACACGAAACAAAAAATGAGAAGAAAGATTGACATTCTGAACAAGCACACAATAACATGCAGGAAATACCATTTAGCAGAAAAGTTGATGAAAAGCAAGATGCAGCGGTTGAAAAGTATAAAGTACTGGCAAAGAAAAGTAAGGCAACAGAAAAGCATAAAAGCATACACCGACAGCTGATTAAGAGTGCACACAATTGCAGATAAAGCTATGTAAAGTAGTGTCTTAGGTTGTCATGAAAAGCAATGTCTTAGATTACTTGTAAATTAGTAGAAAATAAAAAGTTAACTTTAGGACTCTTCCTTTTTAGTCTTTCTGTTTTTCTGTAATGTATATATACTTGTAACAAAACCTATATTCGTGGGTTGTGAGTGAATGATATTTTCAACAACTTTCTCTTCCATCTAAAGCTATCTTCCTTTCTCATATCTCCCTTCTATCTTTTGATTTCACAAGTGCCACTCTGCATCTTATTTTCTTACACTATATCCAGTAAACACTGCCTATGCAGAAGATGCTTATTGAATTTTTGACCATGCTTCCCAACCTTTGGGACAGGCGAAGGAGTACACAATATATTGAATAATCAGAGGCTAGCTGTAGTTTTCAATTTTCATGTTTTTTATTTTTTGGTTGGTCAATAGCTTTCAATACCTTAGATGTATACCATTATCTTCTGTAGTGCATGAACCCACAAGTTACAACGTAGTCCTCACTTTTGTTATGACTTGTCTCGGTAGACTCATAATAGTAGCCGTTGAAATTAGAGGAAACAACTATTTGGACACTTTGATCTTGGACTTTATTTTTAGAGATGGTTCTAGCTAGGCCTACACACCTACCGTACAAACCAGAATTTTGACCCGATCCGACCCAACCGACATGTCAGCACACAACAACTCGACCCGACCAGAACCGTAATGTTCGAATCTGGTCGAACCCCCGTTTAGTAAAGATGCATAAAGCTTCAATATGTTCCTATGCCTTATTTTTCCTAGAATCTCCATTTTCGATTCCAAAATCTTCACACCATCTCCTTTCCATAGTTGCTTTACCGCTACTGTGCTGCCATTTTTCTTTAAATCCAGTCTATAAACTTTTCCTGTAGCACCAATTCCAATCAAATTCTCTTCTTTCAAATCACAAATTTCATCAACATTAATTTCTACTTGGTGGAAAGATGAAAGTGTCCATGTCTGATCTACTTTCTTCTCCACTTCCAAGTCAGTTTCTACAACAGCCTCAATAAGCTTTGAGTTATTATAAATCGCAAGCAATAATCTAGCTAATATGTCAACCAAGTCGGATGCTATAACACAGAACAGAACAACTTTACCTGCAAATATCCCCCTTTGACTATGATTTGCAGTACAGATATCTATCCTATAACTTATGAGCACTGTAGGTTCTTGGTCAACATAGAGTCCCTTGTTTCCAAGAAATGCTTTTCCTCCACCCATGGTCAAAAGATCAGATGGAACTCTTCCTGATAGCCGGTTTTGAGACAAATCGATGGAGCTTAGCTTCAATTTCCCTAAATTTTTCAGAATCAAACCCGCAAGTTTATTACCAGCAAGAATCACAGAGTTCAACCCACCTTCAAAGAACTCAGTTTCGGTGCCGTTGAGTCTGATTTTTCCTTTCTATACTCCTCCTATCATCATCAGGTACTGGATTTTGAGGTGTTAATTTCTATACTCAGTTTCGAGAGATGTCAGGGATTTTGAGGACGAGACAAAAATGGAGAATAGTGAGGTGTTAATTCTTTTTCTTCGTGACCTCGAGTCACGGGTTCATCGGTTTTGAAGTGTATTAACCCGGTAAAGGGTTTGATCCGCTGAACTCGACTAAAGTCGGGTGGGCCCATATCGGGCCTTTCGGATTGATCAGGCCAGGCCCTTTTATGCACAGCCCTAGTTCCAGCTATTAAATATCTCATAATATCTGTGAATACACTAATGAATAATAATGAGATAATTGATAAACATATAGTCGTGAAATGATTTGAATTAATATATTTTATTAAAATTCAAAAAATCACCAAATTACTATTTACAAATTATTTTATTATTATCTATAAAATTTTAATCTCATTTCATTACCTAAATATGCATTACCCCTTACTTGCATTGAAATTTGAATGGCAGATCAAAGTTTTGCTGGGTGTTCCTACGAATTTATGACCATGAATATTGCACTCCCAACCACCGGTACAGAACGGGAAACCAAATATATTGAATAATCAAAAGCTATAGTTTCATGTTTTTATTTTTTGGTTGGTCTATCAAGTCCTTAGGTGAACCTCTATTTGATCATGCCAATTATCTTATCCAGTCCTGGGTAGAGATCATATATTTGAAAAAAATATTGACCATACGTTATTAATATAATTTTTAAAAACATCTAAAATATGGCAAAATATTTAGATAATGATGTTTTAGACATGTTTTCGAAATTAAAAGACTGGATTTTTTTAATTTTAGTTTTTAAGAGTTAGCCGGTATATATAGGCACATACATGGTATATATACGCTCATACATGATGCTTATTTTGTTCAAAATTTATCGATGTGGATCATCTCTTGGTAACCAAAATGATCACGTATCTACATGATATCTTTATCTTTCCGTGAAAGATGGCATGGTGTGTGTGTAACTTCGTTGAGTTTTGGACTCTCTAATCCCCTTCGATCAGCCAAGGACCTTCTCTAGTGGCCTTTTCTCATATTGGGCTTTTAAGATGGAATGGGCCCTCGACTAAAATAGACCCTCCAGCTATCCTGCTAATTCTCTTCACCCCAAGGCATAGGAAATTTATGTTGATTAATTTTGCTACCTCATAAATATTGTGAACCTCTTTATAGGCACCCCTTTTTGTTTCCAGCCCTAAATCTTTCGATGGCTTATCATGGGCTTGGCGCCTAGAAAGCAAATGACTGTTGGGACAAGCCCGGCCCGTCTACGTACTTTTGAGCACCCGCCAACCTTTCATACTCTACTTCCAACGCTGTTTCACTTTTTCAAAAATCGAGGAGCCTTCATGATTTCCCGTTGTCATGGTGAAAAGGGAGGGGGCTTTTGTGCGACTGTTACTCTTCTACTGCAATGTCAGGCTATGATGTCTATGGCTGTTAGCGTTCTGTATTCACCCCTCTTTCAATACCCCTTCTCTTTCTCCTTTAATTTTTCCTCTACTCGCTTTTTCTCCTTGCACTTCCTTTCTTGCCATTGTTTCTTGCCCATTTTGTCTTCTTTGTCTTCTTGCTTCTTTTCACCCTTCCATTTTCCATGGCTGAACAAGGTGATAGCTCCATTCAACCTTTTCAAGTCTCGGAGGGCACGGTCTTTGACTGGTACAAGTGGCGTTTAGGCCTCCAGGAGAAACATTTATCGGGGATTCGGGAGGAATATCACATCCTCGAAACAACAGTGAGGGAGGCCCCCTCTTCTGGATGTTGCGATGATGAGGGTTTTGTCGGTAAAGTTGCTGTGACCGCATCCCTCTTGTCACATGGGTTGAGGCTCCCCCTTTGTCGCCCTCTTTGCAACATCTTGGATTTTCTTGGTCTGGAGCCGACTCAACTACACTCCTTTGCACTGAGGGCTTATCTTTGTGCTTGCATCATTTTCCTTATGGTCCTAGAGCCTCTTGGTGATCCCTATCCCAATCTAACTACTCAGGAGTTTCTAGCCTTTTATAATGTGAGGGCTAGTTACCAAGGGCAACATTGCCAGCTTTCGCAAGAAAGATAAGGGGCAGACCTTGGCTTGGTTTGAAAGCCGGTATTCTAATGCCAAAGCTTGGACAACTAGATTTTTCTTTATTACTGGCCAGGGCTGGGAGTTTCCTGCCCAAAAAGGTATTTTCAGAGATTTTCTAGTTAGGGCAATCTGGTGCCCCCTACCTGACGAAGAGAGCTTGTGGGCTACAGTGGAACCTTTTTCACATCGGGAGCTGGCCCGAATTGAGACCATCGGTTCCTGGGCTAAAGCTCATCCCAATGATCTTTGGATCAACTTTTTGTTGATGCCCATTTACATCAATCGGTTCCTAATGTCCCCTAACCAATCCTATGTTCAAGGGCGTTCGCTAATAATTTTAGATACAATCCCCCCTCCTTTACCGAAATCCTCCAAGAAAAGTAAGAGGAGTAGCCATACCGTACATGAAAAGAAAGAGAAAAAGAGACAATCTGAAAAGGAGGAAAATGAAGAGAAGAGGGAAAAAAGAAGCAAGAAAAAGAATGAAGATGCAAGTCAAAGAAAAAGAACTCGCTCTGAAGACTCTTCTCCCTCTCTACCTCCACCAAAGAAAACTCTAGCACCCTCGGAAGACACTCGTGCCCAGACTCCCATGTTGCTAGTTGTAGCCGTGCTTCCCTTGCTATCACCTATGGAAGTAAGGGCGCCCAGACTCAAATACCTGTGTAGCCAGCCACTATTGCATTCCTAGTGCCACAGTTAAAGGAAGCTGTGCACCCCGAGGGGGCGATCAGGTCCAACAGTTCACCCTGCCAGTTATTGTCGTGCTTCTAGCACCTTGTGGGTCCTTCTCCCAACCACGTTCATCTAGTCTGAGAGACATTGAGGCTTTAACTAGATGGCCCTCTTTGATCTGGCTGCACCCTTGAAGTTGTGCCCCTTAGTAGGCGCACCCTTTGGCGTCTAACCCTGCATTTGAATTTCTTGTTGTAGAGGGTCCGGTGAGGGAAGCCGAGTTGGACGTTGAAGTGGTGGCCGCTCTTAACCTAGACTCTATCATGGGCGCAAGGGTTCACCCACCTTCCTTGATTGGGGATGTTCGTGAAGAGGTGGCCAATGCCTTTCCCGTCGATGGGGCGGATAGAGCTTCCACCCATATGGAGACCTGGGCGACAGGGTTACGGATCAGCCGATGAGCCAGGTGCACACCCCATTGCTACGAGGATGTCCACGACGAGGAGGGGGCAAAACAAACCACCCCAGAGACCTCGCCAGTCACTGTCTCTGAGGGAAGTATCCTTTCGTTGGTTGGCAGTGGCGAAGACCTTTCTCTTTCTCCCCTCCATGCCCCATCCTTTGGGGGAGACACCGACTCCCTCTTCGAAGAGGAATAGATCAACTTTTTGCAAGAAGATGCTCGCCTAATTGAGATCAACTTGGCCTACACCAGGTCCCCTCTTCCACCTGTATGCCTTGGGGGTCTGCTAGAAAAGGTGGCAGATTCAACTTTGAGACTTGCAAAGGCCTCCTCGCTCAAGGCAGTTTCTAGCCCTGGGGAGATTTTTGGTGGCGATGCTAGTGGCGGTGCCTCCTCTACTTTTTCTAGTGCCAAGCAAAAGCCATTGCTCAGATGGCTAAATGTTTAAAGGATTGGTTCTTTGAGGTACCATGCAGCTTGCTTTTCTTCCTTTCGTGTACATGCAGTTTCTTACTTTGAGTTGTTTCACCTTCTTTTGTAGGGCATCAACGATCTAGCGTCTTGGATTGTGGCAAATCGTGCCTGCCTAGAGGAGGAGTCAAGGAGAGGCATAAGTTGTGCTAGGTTTCCAAGCACACTTCTGAGAAGTGATGGGTTGACAAGGCTGAGTTGGAAGCATTGCCTGAGAAAAAGGAGTTGGAGATTCTGCTGGAGCAGTCATAAGGCTACTCCCATTCATTGCAAGGCAACTTGGAGATGCGCAAGGGAGAGGTCCTTGAGCTTCATGAAGTTGCTTGCCTTGCCCAAGAGGTGAAGGTCAAAGATGACTTTGCCTTGAAGCTCCTCCAGTCCAAAAGGGATTCAGTAAGGTCCCAACTTTCTAATGCTTAGAAAGGTTTTGAAGCCGAGAAGGCCTACCTAGACTCTAAGCTTCTCGCCCGTGATGGAGAGCTACTCTTGACCTGCATTGGATTACCCATTCATTCTCTATATAATAATAAAATATTATTAAATTAATATATTTAAAAAAATTATTTTTATCACATTTTATAATTCTACCAATTTAATATTATTAATAATTATATTATAATTAAATTAATATTAAAAAAACATTTTTTCAAAGGTCATTTAATCATTTGAAATGAAAGTGTAGGAGTGAGAAAGTAATATTTTAATTTTTGGTGAATGAAAGTGATCTTCCATCTTTAGCTATTCACTGTAATAAAAATGTAAAATGTTTTAGATTTTCCCAATCCAATGTGGATCTTTTTTACACAAATAATTCAAATTTTGGCCAACAACCTCATTTGGCCAAGCCAATGAGGATGCTCTTAGGAAGACAAATTTGGCTCTTGTTGCCAAGCACCAAAAGCTGACTGAGAAGACGAATGAGTTAACTGTTGCTCAAGCGAAAATCGCACTACTTCATGCCTAGTTAGCTCACGTCCCTGCTACCAGGGGTCATGCCTTTGCTTCCGGCCATGGCTGTGGTATTCCCCCCATTGATCTCGAAACTCTAGATCAGGGTTTATTTTCTCTTGAAGAAAATGTCTGCCATCAAGTTGATGCGTTTGGGCGGGATGAGTAGCCTAATGCTTTTATAGGCGTACCTCAATTGCCACCTCCTGATGATGCTCCTTAGCCTCCTAGCCTCCTTCCTTTTTATCTTATGAAAATTTTATACTTTTCATACATTGTACTCTTGCTTTGTTAATAAACTTTGGTTTACAATGATGAGTATTTGTTAATGTTGCTGCTACACACCTTTGCTCTTCATCCTCTATTTATGCTTTGATTGCTTTGTCTTTTTTAGCCCTAAGTTTGTCAAGCCACTAGGGTTCTTGAGAGGGGTGGCAAGGTCTAATGACCTTCGTGCCCTTTTTCATTGTGTACCACAAGCTGCCAAGGCTTGCTTTTGGTGTTTATGGGTGGCGTGGTCTGATGACCTCTGCGCCCTTTTTCATGGCACCACAAGCTGCTAAGGCTTGTCTTTGGTGTTTAGGGATGGCGTGATCTGATGACCTCCGGGCCATTTTTCATGGCACTACAAATTGCTAAGGCTTGCTTTTGGTGTTTAGGCATGGCCTGGTCTAACGACCTTCGCGCCCTTTTTCATGGCACCACAAGCTGTTGAGGCTTGTCTTTGGTGTTTAAAGGTGGTGTAGTCTGATGACCTCCATGCCATTTTTCATGGCACCACAAGCTTTTGAGGCTTGTCTTTGGTGTTTAAGGGTGGTGTGGTGTGATGACCTCCATGCCCTTTTTTTATGGAACCACAAGCTGCTAAGATTTGTCTTTGGTGTTTAGGGGTGGCGCGGTCTGATGATTCCCGCACCCTTTGCTTTTGCATTTGCTAGGTTTTGCACCAATGTCTGCCCCTGGATGTCCTTTACTTTTATTGGAAAGTTACTAATAAAGCAAAGCACGACAAGTTTTAAGTAGTGTTAAGCAGATGCAAATACTTCTACAACATGAATATAAATGTGATAATGCAAATACTGAGGAAATGAAATTAATAGAAATGAAAATTGATGAAGCGCTAAAACTGCATGATTAAGTTATTTAAGTGAATAAATTGTTTAATAAAAAAATGATTTAAGTACTTAATTATGCAATAGATCACAATACTTGAGTCAATTGATAATTCTAATATTCTCAGTGCTTTTGAAGATTTATAATGCAATTATTTCATATGAAAATAAATATTTCAATTTTATTCCTCTTATAACAGGAAAGGTTTGGAAGAGAAATGGAAGAATCGAGAAAAGCCCAAAGAGCGAGGTGTGGAAGAATGTGAGAAGAAGAGTAGATGAATTTTGAGACTAAACATTTCTTCAATATCGGGCTTGATGGACTTGCTAGTAGCTAGACAGGAACCTTTGCTGGGAGTGATGGGCTTCGAGAGATTGAGAGAGAGATCATCTGGGTTTTTTTTGTTATTTTTTTCTGTTTTTCTTTCTTTTGGCTGTCGAGGTGCAGACCGTAGGAGGCCCTCTCTTCAGTTATTTTATTTTATTATTTTTTCCTTAGTTTGAGCTGAGTGGTAGTCGGCGTGAGGTTGAAACTAGACATGCATAAAACCGGGACCACGTACAGCAGTTCACACATGCAGGAAACTTGGGACCACGTACAGCAGCTCACACATGCATAAACCTGGACCACAGCTGTAACAGCCCGCTAAAATTATCAGTTTTGGATTCTTTCCCGACAGCAATCACATCTCTCTCGTCTTAACCCTCTATCTTTAGTTATTTATGTTTAACATAGTTGATTTGGTTGGCTGTAGACTGTGTAGTTAGTGTTTGTGGAGTTCGCTGCGTAGTTGTGAAACGAAGTGTGGTTGTGAAGTGTTAGGCTTGATTTTGTAGTTTTGTGGACTGTGCTGTGAAGTATAGGCGTGAGATGGATGCCGTAGATGTGATACGGCGGGTTGTGTGAAGAGAATACGCGTGTAGCGTATTCTGTGTAATGCAGCGACGCGCCGCGCGACATGCGCTGTAGTGATGTGGGTCGTAGAAGGAAGGGAGTACGCATGTAGTGTACTCCGTGTGGTATGGCGATGCATCGTGTGATGTGCATCGTGTTGATGAGTGTTGTAGCGAAGGAAGTACGCGTAGCGCGTACTCCGTGTCGCGTAGCGATGCACCGTGAGACGTGTATCGCAGTGATGGGTTTTGTAGTGTGAATGGAAGAGAGTTCACGTGAGTGTACTCTGTACTAAGTCGTGATACACCGGATGGCGTGTCACGAAGGGTTGAATGGCGTAGCAGAGAAGTGTGGAGCGTATGGTGTAATGTTGGGAAACTGTATGACAGTGTCCCGAAGCAGTGATGATATGGATTATAGTCCGGGATGACTGGTGTCATCTTGTGGTTGACTATGGCTAAGAGTATATGGATTGAGAAATGAGTTGTTTGTTTGGTTGTTATTGATAATTTTAATGAACTTGTTTTAGTGCAAAGGCTTTCTGAAGTCAATTTATCTCTTCCGAGTATAGTGAAACCTCAAGTTGGCCGTGGTGTTGCAAGTGCTTACAATATGGCAATTGAGTTCAGAAGTGAAAATCTTAAGGACTTGAGTGTTCCTCTTCCAGCTGTTGTGCAGTTCCTCGTGTCTCGCGCTCTATTCTCATAGAACGCGACGATCGAGGTAAGTTAGCCTCTAACTTACTATCAGTTTATTGTGTATGT
>QGSO01000521.1:436554-454657 GCA_011037825.1 Carya cathayensis
GGAAAATAGATTGCGGCTCTTGCTCTTGTTTTGTTGTTGACGTAAGGCACAACAAAAGCTTGAATTTATCAAGGCCTCTTTCGATTGATTACGAATATAAATTTGGCTAGTAAATTAGAAAATTTCTTGAGAAAATATTGCAAAAACTTGAGCTTAATTTTTATCTTCCGAATATCAATTCCTTGACTGGATTGTTAATCGAGAAATTATCTAGAATCCGAAATAAAAAGAATCTCAAACCCAACCCAAGTGTTTGTTTTATTGTTTCTTGCAAGTTTAATTCATTTGCTACACACTTTCTCTAAGTCTCTTAGTTTTGGTAATTTTAGAAATATAGATCTACATCAATTTTCATCTTTCATAATCGATACATCTTTTACACAAAGAAAATCTCACAAACGCTTTGATAATCCCTTTGTTCCTGTGGATTCGATCTTGGGACTTACCCTTGTATTACTTTGACAGCTTCTACGCTTGGAAGACAACATTATAAGCTGAGTCAAAAATTAATATATATATATTTTTTATAAAAAAATCCATTTTTTTAATTTATTTATTAATTTTATATACATGTTATTATTGTTATTTACATGTATAAAAATTTTATTAATGCTAAATTTATAAGCATGTTATTATTATTAAATACATGTATTAAATGTTACATGCATGTTATTATTGTTAAATACATGCATTAAATTTCATTAAATCGTATGTACATGTTATTATTATTAAATACATGTATGAATTGTTTATTTTGGCTCTTATTATCATGCTATATATAATTATTTATCCAATTTGGACAAATGATTAACATAAAAAATTAAAGAAAAACTTGGTTGCCCAAAGGTACAAGATTTTCTTAAATTTTGGTGAATAATCATTAAAATCCATAGTAAGGTGGATATGATAGAGTAGACAATTATGTGTATCAAAATCTACTCCCAAAGGAGGGTTTTGGTGACACTACTAGTTCATCTATCAAAGAAAAGTTGGAGGGAACAATTTGTATGTCAAAGTTTACTCCCAAAGGAGAATTCTGATGATACACTTAGTTCATCCACAGAATTTAATATTGGTGAGAACACTTTGTGTATTAAGATTACTCCCAAAGGAGGGTTTTGGTGACACTATTAGTTCATCCATAATTATTTAAATTCTGATTATTGTCTGTAAGTGTCTAACTCAAAGCATTATGTGACAAATATTTTCTTGCAGTAAATGTACCGACATCATTACATTTACAAACTTCATCAGTTCCTATTTAGAATGGCTCTAATTTTTCTGAGTGGGTTGAGCAAGTCAGATTTGCCTTAGGGGTCCTAGACCTAGACTCATCCCTTACAAGTCCAAAACCTCCACCCCTCACTGAAAAGAGAAACAAGGATGAGAAAGAGTCATTTAAACAGTGGGAGAGATCAAACGGGCTAAGTCTAATGTTCATGAAAATAATCATTTATGAAAATATTAAAAATTCACTCCCTAGTGTTGAGGATGCCCAAAATTTTATGAAAAATGCTGAGAAGAGATTTAAGTCTGCAGATAAGTCTTTAGCAGGAACACTGATAGCTAGACTTACCACCATGAAATATGATGGAGCCAAAGGGATGCAAGAGCATATCCTTGAAATGACAAATATTCCAGCCAGATTACAAACCCTGGGAATGAAAGCAGAGGAGTCCTTTATTGTTCAGTTTATCCTGAACTCATTGCCACCTCAGTATGGTCCATTCCAGATGCATTATAATTCTATTAAGGATAAATTGAATGTGAATGAGCTGGCAAGTATGGTAGTTCAGGAGGAAGTAAGACTGAAACAACAAGGGCATTACTCTGCTAATTTTGTGACCAAAGAAGCTGGAAAGAAAAGCACCATTATAGTAAAAAGAAACGAATTGGACCACAAAGAGGAAAAGAGCCTAGAAAAGTTAATCAGGTTCAACATAGTAGTACCGAATGCAATTAGTGTGGGAATAATGGACACATGAAATTTAAGTGTCAGAAACGTAAGGCTTGGTTTAAAAAGAAGGGTAAACCTCTTGCCCTTGTATGTTTTGAATCAAACCTTATAAATGTTCCTACTAATTCTTGGTGGCTAGATTCAAGTGCTAATGTTCATGTTTCTATAACCATGTAGGGATACCTTACAAGCCAAACACCAAGCCCCAGTGAGCGATTCATTTTTATGGGAAATGAGAATAAGGCTGAAGTTTTGGCCATAGGGACTTTTCGTTTAGTTTTGAGTACTGGTCATTGTTTAGACCTTCATAACACAGTTTTTGTGCCTTCTGTGAGGCGTAATTTAATTTCCCTTTCTAGACTGGACACTGATGGTTATTCCTTTTCTTTTCATAATGGTAGTTTCAATTTGTTTAGAGACTTTTTATCTATTGGTTCTGGGTTTCTTTCCGATAGTCTTTATCGACTTTGTCTCGATAATTCATTTGTTCATAATACCTATACCCATAACCATGAAATGTGTATTGGAACAAAAAGAAATATGATGGATGAACTTCTTATGACTTGTGGCATAAGAGATTGGGGCACATCTCCAAAGAAAGGTTAGAGAGATTAGTAAAAGAATGGATACTTCCGCATTTAGATTTTACTAATCTTGAAGTATGTGTGGATTGCATTAAAGAAAAGCAATCCTGTAACAGCCTATTAGAAATTCAATGGTAGAATTTCTATAGACTTGAGAAACTTCATGAAAACTCCGTAGTTTTCACGAATCGGCTAATCGCAAAAGTTTTAGCCTATCAACATAGTCAGTGTTATCACTCGATATGGTGCCAGAAATGTGATTTTAATTGTTTGAAGTCGTTAGAAGTGTCAGATTACATTATAGTTTACGCCACTAGACTCAATAGAATATTTAGGATTTTATGGCCCAATAACTCATTTACATAATTTCGGACGAAATGTTTTTCGAAACTGTGAATTTATTTATAGGGGCACTTCGGGGTTGAGTTTTGGTAAACGGTTTTTACTGTAGGTTAATATGAATATTTAGGATTTTTCAATACTAAGTTTATTGTGCATTTTTCTGTAGTGAATAGTAACCTCGATAAGCGTACTAAGTGTAGTGTTTTCAAAATCACAGTGTGGAATGTCCAAATTAGGTTAGAGAAGTTTTATTTGGACACTTGGCAAGATCTTAGCCACACATAATGAATAGTATTAGATACTTGGCATAAAGTGGAACCATTAGATGTATTTGTGAAGGAAATCAAGGTGTAAGATCATGCCACCTAAGCAAAACCTTTTTCATCTGATCAACCAAATTAAGCCAGATCAAAGATGGTTTCAACCCTAGTGAAACCATAAATGGTTGGAATCCAATTGAAACCCCAAAAGCTTGGTTAAAACTGAAACCCTAAAAGGTTTCCCCAAACCCTAAATTGGCCTTCAAACCTTTTTCGATCCAATTTCTAGCATTGTGTTTAATCACTTGATTAAATCACTTCTGCATGCTATTAATTTTTTAAATACTTTTTATGACATTATTATCCAACCTTTTAAACCTTGGAAATTTGATTGGGCCAAGAAAAATTGGATTTGGGCTTGATAGCATCTCAAACCCTAACCAAACCCTCTTTAAACCCCAAATTGAAGCCCACTTGTTGAGGCCCACCAAGGCCCACGAATTTGGCCACCTTGGCAAGGCTTCTTGGAGAAGTTTCCTCCCCCACATGGCAGACCATTCATTTCCCTTAGCTGCACCCAATAGTGCCTTGCTGAGATGGAGAAACCCACCTCATCAACCTCCATAACTCACAGCTTCTGCAGGCTGTCCTTTCCCCTCTCTATTCTCCACTTTATGTCACATATCTACCTCCAATCAATGGTCATTCAGGTCCATATCTTCCCCCTACATAAGTCTTGAGTTGTAAAAGTCACACTTACCTCCCTTTCATCACTTCTTCACCCCGTTCTTAGAGAGAAACCCAAAAGAGCTGTCTCGGGCAGATTTCTGTGTCTTCTTGTGTGGAGCTTTTTGACCCTTTTTAAGTATTTTTACATGATGACTCCTTCATAAAAGGTTTTTCTATTTGAGTCTAGTTTCCGTCGACATATTATTCGTATCATTACATGGTCATTTGGTTGGTCAAAAGTATTTTTCACCATGGAAAGGTCATTCTGGGCGTGAATCTGGAGAGTATGTTATGTTTTGGAGTTTTTGACCAAGCTAATGGAGATATCTTGGTCCAAAAATTTTATGGAGTGTTTTTAGCATGTGTTTAAGAGTGTTAATTGAGGTTTTGTTCCATGACTAAAGCTTTTGATGATAGATTTGCTTAGATCTAGAAACTTGAAAACTTTAAGTGGCAAAACCGTTTTTATTTGGAGAAAGTTTGAATATTTCGAGGTTTGATCTTACTCTAAAGGCTTTGATATTTTTATATGATGATCCTAAGTCTCTTATTTTCATGTTAGGATATTATTTTGAAGATATTTAGTATTAGTTTCAAAGATATAATTTTTTTTCTATGCAAGAGGATTCCAGTTAGGCCTAAGATTTGATGTGTTTGGGTTAGATCTATGTTTTATTGATTTTTAGCCATGTGATTTCAAGTTTGATGGTTGGATCCTATTTAAGACACATTCTTAAACCATGTGATGCTTTATTTCGAAGATCTCACATTGTTAAGCCATTGATCAAGAGATTTATCAAAACTAGTTGAGGAAAAAGTTTTTGTTTTTGGACTAAGTGTAAAACCAAAAACTCCAAGTGTTATTTTCTGATTTTGGTGACTTTAGTTAGATGATTTAAAGCATGGTTGATCTTAGGATGATGTTTTGAATATGTTAGAAGTAAGATTGGATTTTTTGGAATTCTTGGAGATGTTTTGATCTAGGGTCAAAGCTTGTGATTCAAGGGTTTGGATCTTTTTACAAAAAGTTTGGTGTTGATTATTAGCATTTTCTAAATGGATATTTTAATTATGGTTTTAAACTTAGGATTGAAATATGTTTGTTGCAAAATTTTGGTTTAAGCATGAGTTTTGAAGTTGGAAGGAATTGCAACAGACATCAAGAGAAATAGCTTATGGATGTTTCGGCCATAGTGTGTTTTTCATAGTTGTGATTTGTTTTAAATCTTTCTGAGTTAATATTTGAGTTTAGGACAAAATTTACATGAGGAACGTAAATTTTGGAAATTTTTGGAGTTACGATGTGAAATCCTTAAGTTAGGGGTAAAATGGTCATTTTCCCACATGTAGAGGGTAAAATGATAATTTTACTCTAAATTAGCTTGTTTTCATGTTTCTAATTGTTAGTAATTAAATTTCTAACTTTTAGAATGACTTTTTATAGTTACTCATGTTTCGCGCTTTATTCTCGTGGAACGTTACGATCAAGGCTAACTTACTATCAATTTATTGTGTATGTATGATGGGTAAGGGAACTGCAATTTATGTATATATGATATCATATATGTCATGTCATGCCACGTCATTACATGTTTATCTGTTATGCATGATTTATTCTATCATAAATATTTATCTGTTAAACAATCTATTCTGTCACGTATTGCTATATGTTATAAGTATGCCATGTTAAGTATGCCATATGATACATGTATATCATATCATGTAATATTTACCATTGCATGTATGTCATGTTAAGTAAAAAAGTCAGATCACATTTATGTTAAGTCAAGTTTCAGATCACGTTTAAGTTAAGTTATTCATGTCAATCACGACCCTAAGTGCTAGGATGGGGTAATAACCTAGTGGAACTCCTTTGTTCACGCTGGAGTGTCTAAATAGGTGTGAAATTCCCTGGGTTGACGAAGTACAGTCAACAGGTTGCGAATGGGGCCTAATTAGCTGGTCACCGGAGCGCGCCAGGCACTAACGCCGATGGTGCCATATTTTATTTTACGTGTATTCATAGGGCCACAACAACTGTGGAGCATGAAGTATGGGGCCACAACAACTGTGGAGCATACACTACGTGAGACACAGCAATTGTGACATGTAGAATACGTGGGGCCACAACAACTGTGGAGTACGTATTAACGCATTCACAGCTGATGTAGATACCTGTGTTGTGATGTGGTAATCGGCAGGGACACACAGCTCTAGAGGACCCATGTAGCACCCATATGGTCACGTTATTAATTAAGTCTATTGAATAAAATTCCAAGTTCATGTCAAGAAGTTAAGAATATGCAATCATGGTGACCCCATGAGATAAGAATAAGTTTCAGATCAAGTCCACGTTAAGACAAGTTTCAAATCAAGTTCATGTTATGTTATGTTATGCTCACGTACAAGTTATGTTCATGTTCACATTAAGTTTCAAGTTCATGTTCATATCATATTATGTTCATGTTTATGATATGTTCAAGCTCACGTTCATGTTATGTTATGTTCATGTTCATGTTATGTTTCAAGTTCATGTTTCTGTCATGCTATGTTCACGTACATGTTATTTTCAAGTTCACGTTCACATTATGTCTCAAGTTCACATTTATGTCATGTTATGCTCAGATTTATGTTATGCATGTTCACGTTCATGCTGTGTTTAAAGTCCATGTTATGTTTCAAGTTTCACGTTCATGTTATGTTGCTAGTCCATGTTATGTTTTAAGCTCAAATTCATGTCAGGTTAAGTCAAGTTTAGTTCACGTTTAAGTTCAGGTTATGTCATGCTATATGTCAAGTTATGCTATGCTTATTTACGACTTTATTTATGCATTTATGCTTTTACTGCCATGCATGCATCTTTAGCCTGTGTAGGAGTTTCCTGTTAACTTACTGAGATTTGTAATCAAATCTCACCGTGGTAGTCCCAATTACCATTCCCCCCGAATGGTAGGCGATGTGTCAGGATCAGAGCAGGGAGTAGACATTCGTAGACTGAAGGAGGTTGACTAGACGCCGCAGACACGACGCGGAGCTTACAGCTACCATAGTTAGTTTTTGGACAGTATTCTGGCCTCGTTAGTCGAGTTACATGAGTTACTCGACGAACTTCCTCAATAGTGTATTTTGGTAATGTAAATATGGAGTTTGGTCTCCCATGTTTTTGAGGTTATAGTCTTCTAAGACTCATACTGAAATCGTAGATGCTTATTTTGTTAAGTATGCTTGGATTACGATTTAACTATTTGGGATATTATAAGTTTGGTGCACAGTATTGCTCAAGAAAAAAAAATTATCCGCTGCGAATATTACATAATGCTAGATGCATGTTAAGAACATTGCATCTTATATGTCATGAATGGGGCCAGGTAACCATGTGTTGCATGTCCCGACGCTTCAGATGTCCGTTCAAGCCCAAAGCTTAATTTGAGGGTGTCACAAAACCAAACATACTAAGAAAGGTGCCACAAGAATTAAACAGCTTCTTGAAATAATTCACACAGATATATGTGGACCATTCTTCACTGAATGTTTTGGTGGAGAAAAGTATTTTATCATCTTTATAGATGATTTTTTACGGTTTGGATATATCTATTTGCTACATGAGAAATCTCAAGCTGTTTCAATACTTGAGGTATTTCTCATGGAGGTGGAAAGGCAGTTAGATAGAAAGGTGAAAATCATCAGGTCGGATAGAGGTGGAGAATACTATGGAAAGTATGACGAATCGGGTTGTAACCCTGGCCCATTCGCCAAACTTCTGGAACAGCATGGCATTGTTGCACAGTATACAATGCTAGGGACGCCACAGTAGAATGGTGTTTCTGAAAGGCGTAATCGGACCTTATTGGATATGGTCAGATGTAGGATAAGCAATTCTACCTTACCCAAGTCATTGTGGGGTGAAGCCATTAAAACGACAACTTATATCTTAAACTGGGTTCCTTGTAAGTCAGTTCCAAAAACTCCTTTCGAGCTATGGACTGGTAGGACACCAAGTTTAAGACACATGCATGTTTGGGGTTGTTCAGCAGAAGCAAGACTTTACAACCCACATGAAAAGAAATTGGATCCTAGAACAGTAAGTGGGTAATTTATTGGGTACCCAGAGAGATCCAAAGGGTATAGATTTTTCTATTCTAATCATAGTCTGAGAATAGTGGAAACAGGGAATGCCAAATTCATTGAACTTGGCAAAATCAGTGGGAAAACAGAACCTAGAGATGTGATCATTGAGGAAGTACGAGTAGATGTCCCTATACCTACATCCTCAGAAAAGATAATGGTTCCTCTAATTGATCATCACAATGACACACTGGAACAAGAAAATGATCACCCATCTCAGAATGATAATACCACTGATGAACCAAGTTTGGAGTCACCAGAACAGATAGTCTTACGTAGATCTCAGAGAGATCGGAGACCTGTTATTTTAGCTGACTATGTGGTACATCTCCAGGAATTTGAATTTGACATTGGGACAAGTGAAGATCCACTAACGTTTTCACAAGCCATAGAGATATGTGATTCTAGTAAATGGATCGATGCCATGAAAGAAGAGTTGAAATCCATGGATCAAAATCAAGTTTGGGATCTCATTGAGTTGCCTAAAGGGTGTAAAAGAGTCGGGTGTAAATGGGTCTTTAAGACCAAACGTGACTCTAAAGGAAACGTCGAACAACATAAGGCCAGACTTGTTGCTAAGGGTTTCACCCAGAAAGAAGGCATTGATTACAAAGAGACCTTTTCTCCAGTATCTAAAAAGGACTCTTTCAGAATTATTGTGGCATTGGTGGCTCATTTTGATTTAGAGTTACACCAGATGGATGTGAAAACAACTTTTCTAAATGGAAGTTTGGATGAAGTGGTCTACATGGAGCAGCCAGAGGGCTACTCAGAAAAGGGCAAAGATCACCTAGTATGTAGGCTTAAGAAATCAATATACGGGCTTAAACAAGCTTCCTGACAATGGTACTTAAAGTTCAATGATACCATTACTGCCTATGGATTTAAAGAGAACACCATTGATCGATGTATATACCTAAAGGTCAGTGGGAGTAAGTTTATATTTTTGATCCTGTATGTTGATGATATCTTGTTGGCTAGTAGTGATCTTGGCTTACTTTATGAAACCAAGGGTTTTCTATCTAAGAACTTTGAAATGAAAGATATGGGTGAGGCGTCCTTTGTAATCATAATTGAAATCCTCTGGGATCGAAAACAAGGACTATTGGGATTGTCTAAAAAAAGTTACATAGAAAGAGTTCTTGAGAGATTTGGCATGAAAATTTGCTCATCACTTGATACTCTGATATCAAAAGGTTATAAGTTTAGCCTATCACAATGTCCTAAAACTGAGTGGGAGCGTAAAGAGATGGCAAAAATCCCCTATGCTTCGGTTGTGGGGAGCTTGATATATGCACAGATTTGCATTAGACCAGACATTAGTTTCACAGTTGGCATGCTTGGGCATCACCAGAGTAACCCAGGGATGTCTCATTGGAAAGCAGCAAAGAGGGTGTTGCGATATCTGCAAGGAACTAAGGATTACCAGCTTACCTTTAGGAGAATTGACAACTTAGAGGTAACTGGATACTCAAACTCTGATTTTGCCGGTTGTTCTGATAGTAGGAAATCTACTTCTGGATATGTTTTCCTACTAGCCGATGGAGCAATCTCATGGAAAAGTATGAAGCAAACTATCACTACTTCATCAACAATGGAGGCTGAGTTTGTGGCGTGCTTTGAGGCCACAGTGCATGGTTTATGGCTGAGGAACTTTATCTCAGGGCTTGGAGTTGTCGACTCTATAGCCAGGCCGCTGAGAATTTATTGTGATAATTCCTCTGCAGTATTTTTCTCCAAAAATGATAGGAATTCTAAAGGTGCTAAACACATGGAGCTCAAATACCTAAGTGTCAAGGAGGAAGTACAGAAACAAACAGTGTCCATAGAACATATTAGTACTACACTTATGATAGCAAACCCATTAACGAAGGGTCTAGTAGCGAAGCAGTTTAAAGAGCATGTTGACAGAATGGGTCTTATGATGTAAACATGTTATTGAGCTAGTAGATGTTTTATTTTATTTTGGACACTTAAGGATAGCTATTATGGTTGTTTTGTTTCTGTTTTCTTGTCGTTCCATTTCTTTGTACATTGAATGGTTTGGAAGAATGATGACAAGATAATGTCTGCAATAGACATGAATTGGAACCCAAGGCATCACGATATTAGCCTTAATTATCCCAATTAAAGATCATGTAAAATTGGTTGCTAGTGATGTGGTACATGGAAGGGAATTTGTTGATTATATAACAAAGGACCGCCATGACTCGCATCAGTAATTGATTTGACATTGATATTATAGAACTCATGTAATGTAATTTGAGCTATGAAAGTTTCAGGAAATGAATTTGAACAGTATGGTTAATTTCCTAGAATAAACCCATGAACGGAAAATATTATTTTATGGGTGTATGGGCCAAGTGGGAGAATGTAAGAGTTTTATTTAAACTCTATGTCCCACACACCCATCTTAATAAAGTTTGAAATAGCTCAAACTTATCAGATAAAAGATGAGTGATAACGGGATAAGAAAACTCTTAAGAGATAAGATTAAAACTCTATATCTCTAACTACAATCAGATACAAACTCTGAGATTTCTTGATGGTCAGAAATCTATAAATAGCACTGAGGGGTTAAAGGGTTCTCACCTACAACATTAGAGTGCCTTTTGCCCTCGTGAGACACTTGTGAGGCAAAGTTGCTAGAGTGATCCTTCCCTCATAGTTAGATCTATTTCTTCATCGAACTGATGGAGAAAGGTGTCACTGTTTATTATTATAGATCATATAAAATCGAAGATTTGTTTATTAATGTTCATGTTAAAATATCTAACATGGACTGCAAATCGTGATGGACCTCCAGTATCCAGCATTGCTACCTTGAATTTTTCTAAGGATGGCACACTTGTCCTGCAATCGACACTAGAGCAAACGCCAATCATCATAGCTGATTCTCTTAGGCCTACTTCAATTGCCATGCTTAATATAGAAAATTTTGTGCTCTATAATTCCGATCAACAAATAGTGTGGCAGAGTTTTGAACATCCGACTGATTCCCTTTTACCTGGTCAACGTCTCTTAGCAGGTACAGAGCTGTTTTCTAGTATATCAGAAATCGATCACTCAATAGGTATCTTTCGTCTTAAGATGCAATGTGATGGACACCTTCTTCAATTCCCGGTGGGCTCTCCCGACATGACTCCATATGTTTATTATGGATCTGGGACACCTGGAACGGGAGATAACGTAACGCTAAACTTTAGTCCTGACGACCATCTCTACTTGCTTAACGCTACTGGTGCTAACATTAAGGGTGGGTTTGGATGACAGACATACCTCAGATTTTTGAAGTGAGCTCGTATGGTTCAACCCCTAAACACTTTATTGGAACTCAAACACACTCCAACTAACGTTCCCATTACTGTAGCCTAAATTGACATTTCTTTTGAAATAACTTTTCCCATCAACCATTCTCTCTCTCCCTTTTTGTTGACTACCATCACCCTCATCTTCCCTAAGCCACACCTTTCTCCAACCAAATCTCTCTACAGCGATATGAGCGGACCTCTACAGTGATCTCACTAGAACCTCTTGCTTCATTTGAGTAGCTTGACCTCTCTCTCTCTCTCTCTGGTTGCATCTCCCCAATCTGACATCTCTCTCTCCTCTCCCTCTCTCTAGCCAAGTCTGCAACGTCCAAGTGGTAAATGCAGCATCGATAGACAACTGTGGAAAAAAATACTCTCCTTAGTGCTGCGCGCTATCATAGGTGCCGTACGTGGATGATTGATGTTGTGGTCAAGACTGCACCGTAGCTGGCTGAGAAGATTCGGATTCAAGATCTTCACATAGCGAATCTATGCCCCTATGATCTGATTGTAGTCGAACCTCCATTATAAAGCAACCATGCGAAAGGCAGATACAGATGAGATCCACTTCTCTCATTCACCTTCGTATTACGTCCGGACACCCAGACACTTGAGTGACCAAGTTCGCCATCACGGGGCCGAGAACGCGTTCCTATAGGGTAAGCACAAATCAACTCCACTTTTTTTGAATAATTTGTTCATTATTCTTGCATGTTTGTGAAGAATAAAATGGTACAAAATAACTAATAGCGTATAAATCAACATCCTGATCTTGTTCTATGGTAATGGATGATTTGCGTATATACTGGGTTCTGCATGATGAAGAACCTCATTTTGATTAGATCACAAACAGACCATACACACCTATTTTGAGAATTGAATATGGATGCAACTTACAGAATATTTCCGTTCTGTGAACCCATACAAGCCAACAAAGCAACACTAGTATAATAAATATTTTATTGGATATTCACTGCAAGAAGGTGAGGGGTATTGAAATCTTGACATTATTTACACTGATTTCAAGTCTTATTTCTTGCTTAAGAAAAGTTGTTATTTATTTTGGATTTTGTAATTCTGCTTAAGAAATAGTTACATCTCTTAAAAGTACTCGACAACAGATTTCATGTTCCTTTGCTCATCTATTGGGAAACTGATTTCCAAGAAAATACGATAAGTGCTCATGTACAATGGAATGCTATTACAACAAATAACAAAAAATAATTACATTAGCTCCTGTGTAGGCTGTGATGACAACCCGATATTTCCTTCTAACATTTCCTCTGTGTGTAACTTCAACTTTGACCCCTCTAAGGGCTTTCTTGACCTGCACATCAATGATTCCAAAGTAACCCTTTTTTAAATATTACAGTATTGATTAAGTAACCTTTTCAAATTATATTTACATATAGTTTCTGTTTTTTTTTCCTCTCTTTTTGCAAAAATACTGTTATCTAAAATCAGGACTACTAAATGTGCTTTATGATTGACACAAACAAAAAACGATGTCATTTCTTCTGTGCTCTACAGATCAAAACCCAACTTTCCAATCAACATATGTCAATTTTCCTGCACTCTGTAATACATTTGGAGCCATGTTTTTCCAAATCATTCAATTGTAAAATCAACATGACATGATGATCAGGAAGGAGTTCAAGATTTATCATCAGCTAAACTCGAAAATCCCAAAACAATACAAGGATTACCCTAAAAGACAAATTATAAAAGGTGTTAGCTTAGTAGATACTTTATTATTATAAGTGTGTCTAGTCACTAAGCTGGTACTGATCTCACAAAAATGTTCAATTTTAAGTGCTAAGGATAGCTCCGTGGGGCATGATCATAGGATAGAATTGGTGGCTTCACTATCAAGATGCAGCACTTACTCTTGCTTTGATATGGCATTTGATAGTTCTAAGACCATGATTGATTGGTTGTTTAGAGTGATGATAAAGCGCGTAGCACATCACCAAACAATTATCTAGTCGTTTTAGTTGGCTAGCCGTACACGTCAGTGTAGATATTTTCTCCCAAGCATTCTTAAGTTCAAATCAGCCCAACAATTCCCCTACCCATGATGGTAATCTATCAACCATGCATTTTCTATGGCAGAAATTTTTTATTCCCCTTAACATTTCATTTCATATTTTTAAAAAAATTATATATTAACACATCTTGTATATCTACTACATAAATGTGGCTGAATTTGAATTGCAAGAGAGGTTTCTGTTATTTAATTATATATTAACATCTTGTGCTTACCCTATGTCCTGAATTGAACAATTGACTGTTTAGCACATTGCCAGCAATAAGGTTTTCTATAAGATCACCACAAACAATATCAATCCACATTGTTGATATATCCAATACATGTAAATACTATGCCAAGAAGAAAAGGAAAGAAATATAATACTTGTATTATCCAAATAAACCTGCATGTCAGTTTTATTTGGATTATATTATATTTAGTTTATTACTTTATTATCTAATATTATATTATATTAGTTTGTTACTTTATTATCTAATATTATGTTATATTAGTTTATTAGTTTATTATCTAATATTATCTTATATTAGTTTATTTGGATTCTCTTACATGCATGTCTAATTATTTTTATAACATTGTTGATATGAAAACTGGGCAAGTTCCAGTGAAAAACTATCTGCTAGTAGTCGAACTAATATGGGTTCTAACTATTTTTTTCCCTTTGATCTCTGTTTTACAGCATTACTATCTTAGATCTTCTTGTCGTGCTTGCGGAGAGCTATGATTGCACTTTCACGGGACCCTTTTCAAGTATTTTTCCTTACTTAAGAGAAATTTTGCATATTGTTTACATTTTCATTTGGAATTTTGTACATTCACTATATACTAAGGGAAAAACCTTGGGGATCACACAATTAATAAAATCAGTCTGTTTTTGTAAAAACTATATTTACTAAACCAAAAAAATGAGAATTAATACAAACTACACAAAATTCCAAGTGTAGTGGTAGGATTACATGTTAGTTTAAATTTCACTGCACTCTTTTCAACTTATTCCTTTATATTTGACCATGTTAGAATATTAGTTAAACTTCCATGAACCTTATTTAGCACGCAACGGTAGTGATTGTTGAGATATTATTTAACTTTTATGTGAATCCTTAGTTAGATAAATGTCTATGTGCTGAATAGTTTACAAGTACTCAACGAGTAGTAACCATTATTCAAGACATAGGTGTTGGATTGCATTCCCTTATTTTTGTATTGAGCAATGCTTGATGGATGATACTGAGAACCAGCGTGATCTCAACCTATGGACCGATGGGTTGGAGAAGATGTTTGTAGACCTTCTCTACCAAGAGACGGTTGACGGAAAATTGGTTGGGTCGAAAATCACCTACCGAGATAATGTGAGACTTGCAACGAAGATGACTAAACTTAGGAAGAAGACGATTGATGCGGTACAAATAAGAGGGAAAATTACTCGCCTGCGACAAAGGCAACGACTGTTCACTGATCTCATAGGTCAAACAGGAATGGGTTGGAACCTGGAAACGAAAATTGTAATTGCAACTGAGGAGCATTGGGCTAATGCAATACGGGTAAACTACATTTAGTTTTCATAATTTAATTTTTCGACATTATTTATTAGTGTTGTTGAGGATTTCATTCCAGATGCATATTGTATGCTTGCCTTCTAATAAATTTTGCTTATGTAGGTGCAAAGCAAATGGAGGAAGTTCAAGACGAACGGATGTCAAGATTATGATCTTCTTTGTACGATTTTCGGTCAATCTTTGGCCACAGGGGTCCTTCATTATGCCTCAACACAAGAACCCCCCACCTGTGAGGAGGAAGACCGCCTTAAGGAGGAGTTGAGGGCATGGGGCCCTGTACTGGGAACTGCCACGGACGCACCCATTGAGTTAGATGAGTTGGACATAAACATGGATGGGCGGGCCCGTAGACAGGCAGGGAGTACTCGTCGCTGCAGAAGGGAGGAGCCCCGGGGTGGCATTTCCCCAGAACTTAGCAAAGCTCTGGAAGTTATGGCCACTAGTGCCACCACAAGAGCTAAGCTAGACAAGAAGATGTTCAATGAGCATTGTAGTAGAAAGCGCAGTAAAGGAGAAGAAGGATCCGATCAGATTGCATCTGTTTCATCATCTTTTATGGCAACTAAATGTGTTAATTTTCTAAATGATGTCAACCCACCCTTGTCTATGGATCATTATGGACGGGTAGCAGGGATTTTGATGAATAAGGATGCGCAGGAGTTCTACCTTGAAATGCCACCGGATGCCAGAATTGGTTGGATCCAGGGGTTGCAGTGATGTAACGTAGGGAAATGCTATATTGAGTTTATTGGGTTTAGTATTTAGTTTATCTATGTTTACATTTGATGCGGCCCATTTATGCTTTAATATAAAGACATTAGCTGAGTTTATGATATTTTCTATTGTCAGATTATTTGTATAATTTGCTAACGGTTTAATTCATTTTGCATATTATTTAAATTGACAACTTATTATATATTATTGTCTTTATATTATTTTGTGCCACCATATAATTTACAGGTTATATATTAGAGGGCTCATGGACACTAGTATAATAATATATTATTGGATATATTCACTGCAATACTAAGGACATGCTTATTTTGAAATAATGATTGTCATGGCAAAGTGTTCTTAACCTAATTATTTGATATAGCCCAGGATGGAAAGAGACAGTAGTTCAGATAATGAGCCCCAGGTGGAGGCCAACAACACGACTGAAGGTGCATCGAGTAGTGACTTTGATCAAACGTGGGACGAAATTCAAGAATGGAGGAGGCAAGATAGGCCACATTTGGATCACATGGCCATTCTATTGGCTACCATAGAAGAGGAGGAATCTATAGGGCAAGTGGTTGAGCGAATGCCGCAGCATAACATTGGCTTACGCGGACGAGATTATACAGTCGCAATCCTCAATGGACATCCCAAGAATTGTAGAAATATGTTCCGGATGGAAGTTTATGCATTCCGAGCATTATGCAAGACATTACACACAGATGCCATTCTGGAATCAACAAGAGAGGTTTCCGTAGAGGAAGCCATTGCAATGTTTGCATTTATCGTCGGACATGGGGCAATTCAGCGAGTCACAGGTGACCGGTTTCAACATTCGAGTGAAACCGTTAATCGACATGTCGGTGCAGTGATGTGAGCACTATGTCACCTTGCACCTCAGGTGATTGCCCCTACACATGTCGTTGGGGTGGCGCCTTATATTGAAGGCAATCCCAGACATTATCCATGGTTTGAGGTAAAAAATTCATACTCTGGGTTAGGGAAAGCAATATGTGGTTGACACATTATAATGTAGTCGATCTAATAGCATACCAACAATTTCGAAATCACAATTTTCATTTTTTGATTGCAGAAATGTTATGGAGCAATTGCCGACTTATATCGATGCATGGGCGCTCGCTGAGGCAACTAATGCGTATATATCTTGGCATCATCGAGTTAGCCAAAATGTGCTGGCAGCTTGTGATTTTGATATCAAATTCACATTCAGATACGCTGGGTGGGAGGGCACTACCCATCATGTGCGCATATTTATGGATGCGTTGACTCATCCAGGGATCAATTTTTCATGGCCTCCTGAGGGTAAATTTTAATTTATTAATTATTTCTTTGACGGCTAATATATCGTATACATTATTGATGCTTTTAATATTTTTCAGGTTATTATTACTTAGTAGATTCCGCCTATCCATGTACTCAGGGATTTTTGCCCCCACATCCTAGGGTGCGATATCACGGTCTGAACGTCACGGCAACCGTTCATTCAATGGATATCAAGATTATTTCAATTACCGGCATTTTTCCCTCCGGAATGTTATAGAGCGGAGTTTCGATGTGTTGAAAAAACGATTTCGAATTTTGCGATCAATGAACCCATACAAGCCAACAAATCAACGATATATTGTTGTAGCATGTTGTGTCATACACAACATTATTGGCATGATTACACCTGATGATCGCATTTTCCGTCAATTCGGCAATTCAGATCATTATGAAGGCCAGACAAATGTAGATAACCCGGATCATATATTGCATACTCCTGACATGTCATCTGGGGCGGCTGTTTGAGCTGTAAAATTGCATATTTTAGCTATTTAAAACCACTGTATTTCAATTGCTTCGTGACATTATTATTGGTTTTAGATGGAAAAATAGTTAATAAGCATAAATACGAGTCGTGATTTTTAATTGATTAATATCATGTTTATGCTTAATTTTATAACTATGATTTAATTGGACAATATGTCCTCACATATATAATATTTTTTTTAATAATCTATTTTTCCTTTTAATTTATTTCGAGTGTTATTTTTATTTATTTATTTTTTCAATTCAAATAAAATTCACGAGATCCGGCTCTAACCAAAAGCGCATGCTTTACGAGTCTTTCAAAGTAGAGTTGCTGAAAAAGATAAAATGTTGAGGAGAACGTAAAAGAATTGTCGACAAGCGAAGTTGAGTGTTTTACGGCAAAGCAGACCAAAAATGAAAGAAATCAAAAAGAAAGCCGAAATAAAGGAAGATAGAGAGCTGCATGTGATGTAGTCAACAAGTAACACCATAGAAAAAGAAAACACACTGGGGTCAACACTTACGGAAAGTGAAGCTAAAACGTGAAGGAGTTGGACGCATGGGAAGTGTTTTTGTTTCAGACGTGGGCTTTGAGGGGCATTGGGATTGATTTATCTTCAGCAATTTACGGAGAAAGAATTTTACGGAAGGCTGGAAGGAGTA
>QGSO01000522.1:0-114952 GCA_011037825.1 Carya cathayensis
CAAATGACCATGGAATGATACGAAAAATACATCTATGGAAACTAGACTCAAAGAGGAACAACTTTTATGAAGGAGTCATTGTGTAAAAATACTTACAAGGGGTCGAGAATCTCCACGCAAAAAGACACAGAAATCTGCCCGAGAGAGCTCTTTTGGGTTTCTCTCTAAGAACGGGGTGAAGAAATGATTAAAGTGAAGTAAGTGTGTCTTGCACAACTCAAGACTTCTGCAGGGGGAATATATAGGCCTTAATGATCATTGAGGGGAGGTGTAGACATGTGATAAAGTAGAGGATAGTGGGGGGCAAAGGACAACCAACAAAAGCTATGAGACATGGGACTTGATGGGGTGGGTTCCTCCATATTATTGAGTGCAACTTGATGCAATGAATGATCTGCCAAGTGGGGAAGGAAACTTCTCCAAGAAGCTTTGCCAAGGTGGCCAAATTCGTGGGCCTTAGTGGGCCTCAACCAAGTGGACTTCAATTTGGGGTTTAAATGGGGTTTGGTTAGGGTTTGAGATGCTATCAAGCCCAAATCCAATTTTTCTTGGCCCAATCAAATTTCTAAGGTTTAAAATGTTGGATAAAGATGTCATAAAGAATTTGAGAAATTAATAGCATGTGGAAGTGATTTAATCAAGTGATTAAACACAATGCTAGAAATTGGATCAAAATGGTTTGAAGGCCAACTTTAGGGTTTGGGGAAACCGTTTAGGGTTTCGGTTTCAACCAAGTTTTTGGTGTTTCAAAAAGATTCCAACCATTTAGGGTTCACTAGGGTTGAAACCCTCTTTAAACTGGCTCAATTTGGTTGATCAAATGAAAAAAAGTTTTGCTTAGGTGGCATGGTTTCACACATTGATTTCCTTCACAAATCCATCTAATGGTTTCTCTTTGTGCCAAGTATCTAATACTATTCATTATGTGTGGTTAAGATCTTGCCAAGTGTCCAAATAAAACTTCTCTAACCTAATTTGGACATTTCACACTGTGATTTTGAAACCACTGCACTTAGTACGCTTATCGAGGTTACTATTCACTCCGAAAAAGTGCATAATAAACTTAGTACTGAAAAATCCTAAATATTCAACTGAGTCTAGTGGCGTAAACTATAACGTAATCTGACACTTCTAACTACCTCAAACAAATAAAAAAAAAAGAAAAAAAAAATTATCCGCTGCGAATATTGCATAATGCTAGATGCATATTAGGAACATTGCATCCTATATGTCATGTACGGGGGCAGGTAACCTTGTGTTACATGTCCTGACGCTTCAGATGTCCGTCCGATCCCAAACGAAAATCTGAGGGCGTCACAGGAAGTGTGGCAAAAATTTGGAATATGTGATGCTCTTCTGTGGGGATGTTTAAACCAAAGGATGGATCTATGATGATAGCAATCCAATCTGTAATAGATTGGGTTTCTAGACATGCTATGTCCAGAGGCCATGGTGAGGTCCTCCATAGGATTCTAGTGTATATGCATTTGAGAAACAAGTGTTCAATGTTTCAGCTTCTTTTCCTTGCATAGAGGACAAAGAATTTGGTCACTTTATAAATTGATGACTTTCTCTATATTTTTCCTGCTTGGAAGAATATTACTAACCCTCCAGAGAAACAATTTGAGTTTCTCCTGAAGTTTGATCTTTCACAATTTTTTCCAATTCACTTCATTCTGATGTGGAGTTGTTTGTGGTTTCACTAGTGCAACATAAGTTGACTTGACTGAAAACTTACCAGAAGAATAGTGTATCCATTTGATTTTATCCTCAAGAGTTTGAAAGTTGTAGTTTGAGAGAGGAATTTTTTGAATTTCTACAATTGAGTTTGCAGTAAAGAGAGTATTTAGAAGGAGATTGTTCCATCTTCTTGGCTGTTTAAGAGTGAGTTCAGAGACAGTCAAAATTTGGTCCAGTTGTGAGTAACTTTGATTCGGTGTGGGTTTAAAAAGGGGTAGAGTTGGGACCTAAAGATCTGTCCAAAATTAATTTATCCTTAATTATAAGACCTAATCCTCTTTTTATTATTGGAATATGATCCCTTTTTACACATTATAAATACTAATTAAGATATTTTTATATTTCAATGAGAAATATAGAAGTATCTTAATTTTGGGATGAACTGATTTGATCGTGATAATCACGCCAATTTTTTAATGGGATCAAGGGGTACGTACGTACGTATCCTTTATTGCCATTATATATAAATGCAGTTGCCTTGATCACGATGGTGGTAGTGCTCTTATTAATCTTTTTGCATTAGGAAAATGCTATGGATCCCGACACATTGTTCCGATAATGTGTTTCGACCCTTTTTGTTTTTAATTTTTATTTTATTTAACAATTAAGGAAGCATTTTTTAGAATTTTTTTAAAATGACGTTTAAAGATATTAAAAAAATGTATGAAACAAAAAGTGAAATACATGGGATACATTGTTGGCTGTAGTGCGCCACCTTTTGCATTAATTTCCGTAATATATAATTAAGCCTCATATGGTTGTCCCCTCCATGTTGTTCCCAACTGCCCAAAATCTCAATCAATATAATCATATCTAGAAAATACATATTTTCAATTTGTAGACACAACTAACACATAAAAGTACAGATGAATTATCTCTCTCTCGATCAGCTCTCAATTAATTTAACCTAATACCAAAAGCTGATGTCTCCCTCTCTCCTTCCTGGACTCTCTCTCTCTCTCTCTTATTCTAAAAAAAAATCTCTTGATCTGATTTTTGCCAGAGGAGGGGGAGGACAATTTTCCTTCTCCTTCTCCTTCTCTCTTTTCTCATTTTTTTTTTTCACTCATTCCCTCATTTCTTAGTTAATTTTTCTCATTTCAAGGTCGAAAAAGTTAGATCTATAATTTTTCAACAACTCAAGAGAGACACGCATAGCACAAGAAGACTCTTAGACCACAAATCATTTAGAGGATAATAGTAGTTTTGTAAAAATCACCGCGTGTGGTTTTCACATGCCATACTTCTAACAACTCTTCTAGCCACATGCGCAGGATTACCGAAATTGCAATTACCAGATCTTTTAGATTTGACTTTTGTGACTGAAAAGAAACAAACTTATTGCCTTGATGCGCTGTCAAAGTCTACTAAAGTTGGTCCAAACTGTAATCCATCATTTTTCGTTCTTGTTTTCCTTATTGTATAGTAAAAATAAAAATGGAGTTTGTCACTTGGAAGATTGTGTCCGTAGAGGTTGAGTCTGTGTTTAGGTAGAATGTTTTCTCTTGAACGTTTGTTTATAGAGAATATCAGTAGTAATGAAATCCAGATCAATCCAGTAATGTACTAGTAGAACTCCAAATAGTTGATATGAAGATATCATTACATGTATCTGGTCATGGATATAAATTTCTCTTGATGAATAAATGAATAATGATATTTAAAAAAAAAAAAACTAATAGATAATAAAATACTCAATATCTATTTCATTCGAGAAACATTTAAATGAATATATATATATATATATATATATATTCGTTTAAGAATCTTGTAATTTGGTCAATTCAAATCCTTAGACAAATCCACCACATGTGACTTAGCCAGCTAATTATGTTTTGAGGGATGTTATATAAACGACTTAGTCAAATAATGTGGTACTCGTCAATAGCCAATGACGCCTTGCCATGTGGCAGACAATTTGTATAAGAAGGAAACTAATTTTTAAGCCACCGTTTGGTAAATAAACCAGTATAGTATGGCCCTATACAACTTCTCCGAAATTAATTCGTAGCTTAAATATAAATAAATAAATGTAGGACAAGCACATAACAACATGTTTTCACAGCTTTAGATCGAGGGACAATGGTCAAATTTAATGATCGTTAATATTGTTCCCAATGTTATTAGGAGAATCTAAAGGACAATTATTAGGTTCCAACCAACACAATAAAGCAACTCGATTATAATATCGTTCCATTAACTAATGTCGATTAATCAAAGGTTCTACAATTTTTATAGTTAGGTGGATGAATTTTGTTTTACAATAATTTATTATATATATATTATATAGAAATAATATTTACAATTCTAATATTTACAAATTTCCTATTATTTTATTTAAAAAGAATAGATAAATCTCGAATCCATATAAAAAAAATTAAAGGCAGCCGTGTGTAATATTAAATTCAAATTAGATTAGAAATTCAAAATTAAATATTAAAAATAAAACCTTAATAATCTTCCTTATGTTTGCTACCTAAAAAGCCATTTTTTAGGGGAAAAAAATTAATTAAAGTTTTGGCCAAGAAAATTCAGGGAACAACACAATGGAAGTTAAGCTGGACACGTAGCCATATTTGATTGGCTCACTTAATAAAACGTTCACTTACTTCAGCCAATGAAATTCATATATATAAAATAGTTGCTTATGATCAAGGGGCACCATATCACGGCAGTGGGCCCAAAACGATTCTCCCACGCCGAAATGTGCTGGCCTCCAGGCTAGCAAAACCCTTGGGCAAGGCTAAAGAGAATCCCCAACGGCTCCGAAGTCTTTTGCGGTGGGCCCCCCGGGTAAGGTGACCGTTGGTGGGGTCCTATCTTCTTAGATTTTAAAAATTACATATCCGTTACAATGCTCCCTCAAATCTCCCTCGTTAACGAGGAAGAGGCCAGACTGCCGATAGCAAGTGTGAGCAAAATTCAGGACCTAAAACTGCCTAAATCCAGGTGGGTTTCCTTTATGCTCTGATTTTTTTTTTGTAGGATTTTCCTTTCAGACTTATGGGGTTTTCTTACATTTTCTGTTTGGTGTTTGCCTATGTTTCCAGTCTGGTGGTATACATTAGCAACAATGACTGTTGAAGTTAATGCTGAAGAAACCCGGATGACCGAGGTTATTGCTGTTGTTCCTACTCAAGAAGAGACCGAGAAAGTTGTTGAAGGAGACGGAAAAGTGAAAGATGGGGATGAATCTAAGCCCAAAACAGTTGAGAAGTGCTCTTCTTATAGGGAAGAGAGCAACTTTCTCTCCGATCTTAAGGAGTTTGAGAAGAAGGCACTGAATGAGCTGAAAGCGAAACTCGAGGAATCCATCCTCGGCGACAATCTGTACAAGAAAGAGGGCCCGAAAAAGACAGATGAAAAATCGGTAGCAGACGAGAAAGATGCCAGAGGAGGCGATGAAAGTGAGAAAGCTGGGAAAGAAGAGGCCCAAAATGAGGAGGAAAGGAAAGAAGATGGCGAGGATGAAAAGAAAAACACAGCACAAGAATGCGAGGAGGAGAAACCCGATGCAGGTACTGAAGAATGCGAGGAGGAGAAGAAACCAAAAGCAAGTAATGAAGAAAAAGGCGTTCAAACTGACGCGGAAATCTCCCTTTGGGGAGTGCCCCTTTTGCCGAGTAAAGGCGCCGAGAGTACTGATGTAGTCCTACTAAAGTTCTTGAGGGCTAGGGAGTTCAAGGTGAATGATGCCTTTGAGATGCTCAAGAAGACACTTCAATGGAGGAAGGAGGCCCGGATCGATTCGATCTTGGACGAGGACTTGGGCGCGGATCTAAGCGCAGCGGCTTACATGAATGGTGTAGATCGCGAGGGTCACCCAGTTTGCTACAACATTTTCGGGGTGTTCGATAGCGAGGAGCTTTATCAGAAGACGTTTGGAAGCGAGGAGAAGCGTTCGCAGTTCCTGAGATGGAGGTGCCAGCTGATGGAGAAGGGTATTCAGAAGCTGGATTTGAAGCCCGGAGGTGCTTCTTCGTTGCTCCAAATCAACGATCTTAAGAAGTCCCCCGGACCCGCCAAGAAGGAGCTTCGGATTTCCACGAAGCAAGCGATTGGGATTCTACAAGACAATTACCCAGAACTCGTAGCCAAAAACGTAAGTCTCCCTAATGCTTTGGGAATACCATTTTTTCTTCGTTTATAGGGAAATTCTAATCATGTTCTGGGTCTTAATGTGGATGCAGATCTTCATAAATGTTCCATTCTGGTACTATGCTCTCAACGCCCTAATATCTCCTTTCTTGACCCAAAGAACCAAAAGCAAATTCGTTGTTGCTCGTCCGGGAAAGGTCACAGAAACCCTGCTCAGGTAAGTATCATGGTCCTTCCATTGTCAAACATTGAAGCCTTATTTCCTACCCATTAGAAGCTGACAAAGTTAACCCGATTCTTCATTGCACAGGTACATTCCGATGGAGGAGATTCCTGAAAAGTACGGCGGCTTCAAGAAGGAGAACGATTTTGAGTTCTCCGGCAAAGACGGTGTGGCTTCAGAACTCATAATGAAGGCTGGATCAACTGAAACCATTGAGTTTCTCGCATTGGAGGTACCAAATATGGTTCTTTTACTCATGATGTTAACTTGGAATTGATGTTACTCGGAGCTTTGATAAAAATAAATGCTGATTAAAATTGGTGGCAGGTTGGAAGCACATTGGTCTGGGATTTGAGTGTTTTGGGCTGGGAAGTGAATTACAAGGAGGAATTCGTTCCGATCGATGAGGGCTCTTACACTATCATTGTGCAGAAGGCCAAGAAGATGGGCTCTCAGGAAGGACCTATTCGCAACAGTTTCAGAACCAATGAACCTGGGAAAGTTGTCCTCACGATCCAGAACACTTCGAGCAAGAAGAAGAGGGTTCTGCATCGGTACAAGGTCAACAAAAGCTACTAATTTGTCTTGATTATTGTGCAGGGCAGAGGACAGATGAAAAAAATTGAGAGAGATTTATTATTTTGATTCGTTCATTGTTGTTACCTTTCTAAGTTATTTGAGTTGGGGATTTAGTCAAATTGAAAGTTTCATTCTTTTGCAGAAGTAAAAATATCAATAATGTAATTTGATTTGTTGCTCCGTTTGAATCCTTTTCCGTGGGGTTTTCTTGTGAGAGTGAAAGATTGTATTTTTCCATGTTTTGAAGAAACTAAATGAGATGTTTCTTTTCTTTAATTTGTACTTGTTTTAATTTGTACTTAAAACTAATGAGAAGAAGTAGCGAATTTGCAAAAGAGAAAAAATATGAAGATTATTAGAGTTTATTGTGCCAACCAATTTACATGCACAACAAACTATATATATATCACATGCACAACAACCAAGTCAAATTGAAAGTTTCATTCTTTTGCAGAAGTAAAAATATCAATAATGTAATTTGATTTGTTGCTCCGTTTGAATCCTTTTCCGTGGGGTTTTCTTGTGAGAGTGAAAGATTGTATTTTTCCATGTTTTGAAGAAACTAAATGAGATGTTTCTTTTCTTTAATTTGTACTTGTTTTAATTTGTACTTAAAACTAATGAGAAGAAGTAGCGAATTTGCAAAAGAGAAAAAATATGAAGATTATTAGAGTTTATTGTGCCAACCAATTTACATGCACAACAAACTATATATATATCACATGCACAACAACCAAGTCACATGTAAACCGAACATTTGCGTGAAAATGCTCTCTGGTCTGTGAGTTCCGAAATTCTTGGAGTTTAAACCTTTTGGAGATCTTTTTTGTTTTCAATGCTAGGGCTCGTCCATGCTAGGCCCCCCCTAGGTGTCCTCTATGCTGTCTGGGGGCATGGATAGTGGAGTTGTTGGCAAAAAGTCGTTTGCATAGGCAGTTCTGAGGTAGGAACCGGTTTCATTCAAACCTCCTATGCGATATCTGGTGGACATGAATGGTGAACTAGAGTTAGTTTTTACAGAGTTTGAATTGTCAAAAGCGGCAATTGATTTCCGGTTTGCATTGGTTTAAAGTTCTCACCATCCATGGATAAGATTCGCAAAATGTGGTTAAATCATGGGGTTTATTGGAGGTTCCAATCATTAGCATTATGGATGAATTTCATGTGCTTATCCATATGTAGTCAGTGCATGATTTCGTGCACACCTGGGCTAGAGAGGGACATATGTGATAGATGGATGTGATTCTGATGGACAAAGGAGCTTGATCTACATGTTGAATCTTCTCTAGCGCCACAATGGATTTTCTTACCCGGTTTGCCTTTGCACATGTACAGAACTGATTGTTTACAAATCCTAGCCATGAGATTTGATCTCTACTTGGGCACAAGCAATGCTACATTGAATAAAACGAGGGTCACGGGTGCACGGATGTCTGTATAGGTGGATCTAAAGGAGGAACTAGTCAAAGGATTCCCGATTGTTGTTTCGGCAAATAGAACAATATGGCAGGAAGTAAGGTATGAAAAACTTGGTTTTTATTGCACCAAGTGTTGTAGACAAGGTCATACGAAAGTGGTTTGTCATATGGGGGAGACTAGGCGTAAGGTGGGGGGAGGGCCAAGTAACCATGCTCTAAACAAAAACTAGCAAGTCTGGAAAGAGAGAACATGTGAGGATGAAAAAACAAATGAGAAGGAAGGTGAGGAAGAGGATGTAGTTGAAGGTTCGGTTTCGACGATTTTGGTGCAGTCTACGGAAGAATTACCAGTGACTGAGAAAACTCTGGCCTTGGTTGATGATGGGGATGAGGAGAAACAGGGTAAGAAACTGTCAATGAATCAGCAACAAGAACGAATATGCATGCCGACTGTCCTTGGGCAAACAGACTCTATTTTGAAGGAACACTCTCGTGAAGGGAAACCTGCTGAACTAATGACATTGCAAGACTCTAGTCCTATACCCCTAATGAAGGAGGGAGTAGTGGAGTGCAAGTTGACGTTGGAAGTCCTACGATTGATTTATTATCTGTGGAAGACATCCAAAGAAGAGGTTTCTTCGAGGGGAGCCAAACAGTTCTGGTATCTGAAATTCTAGAGTTGGAATGCAGGACTCAAATAGTGTCTTAAAATGATGGTGTAGTGGGGGAGGACCAATTAGTCTCACTTTCAGATTCTAAGGAAGGTGCTCCTAGAGCACTGGCTCGACAAAAACATTACAGTTCAGATCCTGAGAGTTGCCAAGCCAGTCACAAGGTTGAATCAAATAAGCATACAGTAAGACAGCCACAACAGGTTTTATCTCAACCCTCTAAACTCAATTTATGATTGATAACATTTTGGTTTGGAATTTGCAGGGGTTAGGAAGTTCTAGAAATAGATTAAAAAGTTTAGTAAAGAAGCATGGTGTGTCTATTATTGATTTGGTGTAGCCTTTTGCTGCAGTTGATAAAATGCCTCACTTGGATTGCTCCATGGGGTTACCGAATTTTTGTAGTAATGCGGAAGTAGATGGTAAAATATGGATTTTTTGGAGTGATAATTGTGATTGGGAGGTGTTGTCTATGACTAATCAGTTAATTTTTGGGAGGTTTCAGATGGGTGAAGAGAAGCTCCTCATTTCGTTTATCCATGCGAAGTGTAGCTGCATGGAGTGCATAGAGTTATGGCAAAGCTTAGAGGTTGTAGATTCGGATGAGGCCCCATGGATTATTGTAAGAGATTTCAATATCATCCGGGAAGATAGTGAAAGAGTTGATGGTAATCCAAGGCCTGTTTCTTCGATGAAAGATTTTAATAATTGTATTGATCACTGTGGTCTATTGGACCTCCAGGTTGTGGGTCTCTGACTTGTAACGCCCGTCCTTGTGGTGGGTCCTTTTCAAAAGGATTTTGATAAAAATCGACGGGAATTACAGTTTCTTTTAAATTTTCTTTTTCTTTCATGGCAAGATACCAAAGACTCCATGTTATCAATAAAATTCATTTTCTTAATTAAAATATTATAGCATAAAATATTAAATTTTTATAATTAAAGTTTCTCGTACAAAATATCTTGCATAGGCCTTCGTGCTCTTTTCCTTGGGCGGTGTCCGTCTTGACTTGTCATGCTCATCTTGTTCTTGGAAGGGCATACATAAAAATTAAAATGAGTCGATGACTCGTAACCATTACTTCATATAGTTAAAATATAATAACATAGGTATTCAGTCATGCAGTTATCATTCCATACATACATATCATACATAGCATGCATAAACATTCTTTTTGTTTTAAAACGTTGCGAGGTGGAGTTTTTCTTTAAAAACATGATTTCTTCTTTAAAACGGTTTCCCACGCATCGCTGCCTTCATTTCTTAAAGAGTCTGTTCATGCATACGTCTTTTTACGTACATACATGCATACATACATTCATCGTTTCTTACTTACATGCATTCATGCATACATCTTTTCATACATACATGCATTCTTTCTTAACACGGATTCTTTCTTTCCTATCACTTTCATTGGCCGTGTAGCACACTGTTATGCCCTGTGTACTAGAGTTAGAGGTCTTTTGGACCTGATTCCACCCGTGGCAATGGGTTGGGAATCCATTCTGTCCGGGTGCACTACCAGTACTACTTACTCGGTATTGCAATCTGCCCAATCCAATCCATTCATCGGTACCATTTCCATTCTAGTTCATGTGGCCGTTACGTATTTTCATACATCATCCATTTAGTCCATTCATTCCTTTATAGTCCTTTCCTTTCCTTTATAGCCCTTCAGTCCTTTATAGTTCTTACAGTTCTTATGGTTCTTCAGTTCTTACAGTTCATAAAAAGTCATTTTAAAAGAAAATGGTTTTCTTTCCTTTCTTGAAAGTCGTTTTAAAAGAAATTTCTCTTTTCGTAAAAGTCATTTTAGAAAAAGAAATTTTTCTATCTTTTCGTTTAAAAACGTCTGTTCGTGCATCTTTTAAAACTTCAGTTCCTTTCCTTTCGTGAACATACATACAATACATACCACGTATAGCATCCATTCACATGCATACACATACATACATTGGCTGCGTGAAAAGGGACTGCCAAGGAGGGCCGTTACATACTTATACTTGAAAACTTATGCTTTGTTTTCTTTTATTTAAAGCGTGTCTCTTAGAGAAATAGTTTCGTTTTCCTTTTAGAGAAAAACTTTCGTTTTCTTCTTCATTTATTTAGGAAAGACTCTAGAAGAGTATGAACGTAATACTTATTTGGACTTCATGCCATACTCAATCCATGCAGTCCATTCGTGTGCATGTCAGATGACAACCTACATGCATATACATAACCTTACATCATCATCTGTCTAATGCATAAGTAACTATTCTAAAAATAGAACTATGCCTCACTTGGAACACTTTCCATCCATCCCTGGCCTCTTATGTGCTATTTACTATGCTAAAACCTTCAGAGTCCTATTCCTTAAAGTGAATCCTTGTGATTCACCTCTGGGGCTAAAACACCATGTAACCATGCTCAGGACAGATTACCCATTACATATGGTAAACTTGTTTGGTGTCTCGCAAGAGACAACTATATCTTCTCCCCTTTTATCACCTAAGAACAATTTATAATTCCAATGGGCGCCCGCTTGAATAAACAAGCTCCATACTCCGATACCAACTTACTCAGACCTGGTCGATAGGATTCTTCCTACTTCCCGGCCCTGTACAAGTTCATCCCAACACTTGATAGGAGAGGACTGCATCCACAAATGCACATCTGTCATGTCACGCAGATCGAGACTAATCCTGAGTCACGTCATGAAGCCCATCATGCTTCCGCTGCACCCTCTGATACTCTTCCACCACTTCCATATACTCTTAGCCATAAGTCAACCACAAGATGACACCCGTCACCCTAGACTACAGGCCACATCACCACTGCTTCGAGACACTGCTACACAGTTCTCGACACTACACCATACACTCCACGCTTCTTTGCTACACCATCCAACCCTTCGTGACATGCCGTCTAGTGTATCATGACATAGCATAGAGTACACTCACGTGAACTCTCTTCCATCTAGTCTAGGACACACATCACTACGATGCACGCCTCACGATGCATTGCTACACAACATGAAGTACACACCATGCGTACTTCTTTCGCTATATCACTTATTATCACGACGCACTTCACACGGTGCATTGCCATACAATACAGAGCACACACTGCGTGTGCTCTATTCACTCTAAGCCACACGTCACTACAACGCACGTTACAGGGTGTGTCCCTACACTACACAAAGTACGCTCCACACGTCCTTCCTTTGCACTTCACACCGCATCACAACTATAGCATCCATCTCACTCCCATACTCATAGCACAGTCCACAATACTACACGATCAAGCCCAACACTTCACACTACACTTCACAACTACGCAACGAACTCCACAATTACTAACTACAAGTCTACAGTCCAACCAACCAACTAAAATAAACATAAATAACTAGAGATAGAGGGTTATACCATCGACGGAATAACCCGTGCGTTGCTCGCTGCCCATCATGATCAAGACGTCGGAGGAGTCGTACGTAACGGAAACACCGTGTACAGTGGCTATCCACCACGTAAAGTGGCGGTTTGGGCTTGAGAATAGCTAGGCGTGGTCTTGGAAAGGCTCAAGGTGGTGTCGTGGTGGTCAAAGGTGGCAGAGCATGGCGGCATCACGCTGTGAACAGTGCATCTGAAAGGGAGGGAGGTTGCTTGAGGTGGAGGAAGACTATGAAACTTCATGGGAAGCTAAGGAGAGGTAGAGGAAGATATGGTGGAGCTGTGGTGGCGAGGTGGTGGCCAGGCGGTGGCTCATGGTGGCGGATTAGCCAATAATAGTGCAACCTGTGCCTTAGAGAGTGAGGGAGAGTGAGAGCTGTACAAAGCTCAGTTGGGCATGAAAATTGTTGGGGAAGGTCGTGGTGATGAGAGGAACAAGATGGTGGTGGTGAGACGCTGTGGGTAGCCGTGTATGGCGGTGCAACCGAACCTATGGTTGTGGAGACTCATCGGAGAAAGAGAGAGAGGTAGAGGAAAATGAGGACATAGGGAGGAAGCTCATGATGTGGTGGTACTGGTGGAAGTGCTCGTCGGTCATGTATGGAGGCGCTAGGTGGAGGAAATGGGTGTAAAACCCATTTTGAAGATGATGCCATGGAGGGGGAAGGAGGGCAAGTGGAGGCTCACCGGTGGAAGGGAATGTTGGCCAGAGGGTGATGGTCAGTTAGTGACAGGTGGTGAAGCCATAACTATCGTGTACGGTGGCGTGGAGGTGGATGATGGGTTTTACCCATTTCAGTTAAGTAGGCCGTGGGAGGAGAGAGGGAGAGCGTGTGGCTTGCCAGCTGGAAGGAAGTGACTGACGGGGTGGTGGAGCTGCGATGGTGGCGCAGTGAAGCTGGGCACGACGGCAAGGGGCTAAGCTAGGAGGAGGAACGAGTTGCACGGTGAGAGGAGGCTAGGCACGACATGCATGAGAGAGAGAGAGAGAGAGAGAGAGAGAGAGAGAGAGAGAGAGAGAGAGAGAGAGAGAGAGAGAGAGAGAGAGAGAGAGAGAGAGAGAGAGAGAGAGAGAGAGAAGAAGAAAAGGAAAAGTGAAGAGAAAAGGGTAGGGGCTGGGTATTTAATCTAAGTCATTCGTTTCGAGATCCTCAAAACAATTTAACGATGAGTTTAAACACGTATTTAAAAATGCATAAGTGTTTTATTTAAACTAAAGTTTAAAATAAAGTACTGAGAGGAATTAAGATAGAGTATTATTTTATAAACTAAAGTTTATAAAATAATATTTCTTCATCATTATTTTAAATGATGAAATATCGTTAATTATTCAAAGAGAATAAAATCATTTAAATTTAATTTAGAGTTTTCAACGTAAAGTTAAATATCTTAATATTGTAAAATGCTTAAAATATTTAATTTAAATAATTATCCACAATTATAATATTTTTAGATCTCATTAAAATATTATAATTGTGTTACTTTAAAAACAAGCTTATCTAATAATACTGGAAATATCACCTATAAATATTTCCAGAATTTTTAAAATATCTGTAAATTTTAAAATATCTATCTTTTTTTGAAATCCGCTGGATAACTTTCGAAACATGCCATCGAGGTACGGCACGTAAGACAGCGCTCAGCATGTAGATCAAAGCTCAGCATGCAAAACGAGACTCATAATTAAAGAAGAAGACAGAAGGAGCGGATATCACACAACTTTCATGGTGTAATGGCCACGAGGGTCATTCTAGAAGCTGGGGTCGGCTTGATCGAGTGATGATCAATATTCATTTTGCAAATAGGTTTCCTTTAGCTTTCTTTGAATATCTTAAAAGGAAGACATCGGATCATTGCCCTATGCTCATTCACTTTCACAAACTAGTGGTAAGCTATGGCCCTCATCCATTCCATTTTCAAAATATGTGGGTTTCTCATGCATATTTATGAGTTGTGTGGAAGAGGTTTGGAAGGAACCTACTACAACGGTGGGTATTTTATGTTTGGCAGAAAAATTGAAGAAAACCAAGCTCGCACTTCGAGCTTGGAATAAAGAGGTTTTTGGGCACATTGGATAGACTATTAAAGATTTAGAAGAGAGATTGGAGGTATTAGAGAGTCGGTTACAAGGTGGCTTTGATCATGAAGTTGAATGTGATTACTTGGTCACAAAACCTGAACTGGATACTTGGGAACATCATGAAGAATCCAGACTATCTCAATTGGCAAAAAAGAGATGGCTTTTAGAAGGTGACCTGAATGCAAAATTTTTCCATGCAGTTGTTAACCAATGGAGAAAAAATAAGGTTATTTCTAATATGAGGCTAGAGAATGGAACAAATTTGGAGTCGCTAGAACAAGTCCATCAAGGTGCTTTAAATTATTTTTAGACCTATTTGTTGACCTCTTCTTTTCCTAAACAGGCAGATATATCACCTCTTATTCAGTGGTCTATATCCAAGGAAAATAATTTGGCTCTAGCTATAGCTCCGTCCGAGGCTGAGATTTTTGCTGCTTTAAAATCAATACAGAAAGAGAGTTCTCTCAGACTGGATGGTTTTGGTTCGGGCTTCTATTTAAGTTGTTGGGATTTAATCAAAGAGGATATTGTCGAGGCAGCTAAGGATTTTTTTTTTCCTGAGAAGATCATGAACGAAATTATGGCTGGAAAGGTTGGTAATGATATTACCGTCAGGAAACCATTTGGAAATGGAGTGTTTACGATGGTCTCGACTTGGGAATTGATTCGTATAAAAGGAACTGAATATCTAGGCATGGACTGGATTTGGCACCACCTCCTCCCGAAGAAGATCTCTGTATGTATGTGGAAAGCTTGTTTTAATGGACTGTCGCTTGATTCTTGGGTGCAATCTCTAGGAATCCCGTTGGCATCCCGGTGTAACTGCTACTCTCAAGGCCATGTAGAATCTTTAAACCATGTGTTATGTAATGGGAGTATTTCAACGGAAGTATGGAAGACGGCTACTATGGCACTGGGTATAAGTCATGTTTCTGGTATGTCGTGGTGGGCGACAGTGATGCAATGGTGGAGTTTATCAAAGAAATCCAGCCACAACGATATTCTACTCGGCATTATCCCGTCAATTATAACATGCAGCCTCTAGGTACGTAGATGCAAGGCTCGAATGGAAAATTCCATTGAATCGGCGTCTAGTGTTGGTTGGCAGTTAAAGTGTGGATAAGGAAGATTTCATCTGTTATGGTGAAACAATGGTCTCTTTCTCCAAGGGATGAGGCTATTCTTCTGGCTCTTGAAGTTCCTTTTGTTGATCGTACTAGGCCTATTCAGAAACTTGTTTATTGGAGGAAACCATCGGAAGGGTGGTTCAAACTGAATGTAGATGGATGTTGCCATGGCAACCCAAGTATTGTGGCGGAGGAGGTGTCATTCGCAATGTGCGAGGTACTTTCAAATGAGCTTTCTCTTCTTTTTTTGTACATGGTACAAATAATGAGGCTGAATTGAGGGCGTTAATTACTGGTATATCTTTGTGTAAAGAGTTGGGTTATTATCATCTACTTATTGAGAGTGACTCCAGTCTAATTGTCTCTTGGTTGCGTAGTCGCAAGTGCACAACTTGGTGCTTATGAGATTATTGGGATGATCTTTTATGTTTACTAGAAGACATGAATTTTGACATTGAACATCAATTTCGTAAAGGCAATAATGCGGAGGATTTCCTCGCTCGATGGGGAGAGGAAGGTTATAATAGCACTTTTACTGATTTGAGTTCTCTTCCACGTCAATTGAAAGGCATGCTTAGGTTCGATAATGCTGGTCTACCTCGTGTTAGATTGTAATGCTGTTATTTTATTTTGGCTTGTTTGTCGTCTATTTATTTTGTGACACCCCGTTTTTATGTGTATTTTCACTGAAGAAATATTTTAATTTAATTAAAATAATAGTTCTTTTATTTTAAATTATCGGATTTTAATCGCTGTTGAGTTTAAATTGTTGTTTAATTTATTTTAGCTTGTTTTTGGATTTAAAATTAAATAGTTAGTTTTTACTAGTTATTTATTATATATTAGCTTTACGTTGTGTTTAAAATATTTCCTTGGTCTTATTTATTTATTTGATGTTGTGTTTAATTTATTTTAATCGTTTTACGGTTTTTAATATCGTTTTCGGCGGATCTGTTTTTGGATTCCGGAGTGAGGATTGGACCTCATTTTTTTCTTTTCTCTTTTCTTTTTCCCTTTTCCTTTTTCTTTTCTTCTTTTCCTTCCTTTTTCTTTCTTTTCTTTCTTTTTTCTTCTTCTTTTCCGCTCGGTCTCTCTCTCCCCGTGCTCTCCCTTCTCTTTTCTCCTTCTCGCCGCCCCTTCTTCGACTAGCCTTTTCTCCGCCGTCCGGTGGAGGTGTCGTACACCACCCCTGCCATTCTCTTCCCCTCCACCAGAGATCATCCCCACCAATTTTCAGAGCCATCGGACCAGCCGTTAGCCGCCACGAGCCCCTGGAAGTTGCTGCCCCTGCCCTGTTTTCTCCCATGTTGCCAGATTCTTTCTCCGCCCAGAACCGCCGCTCGCCGGTGGCGTGGCCTACACCACCCACCCAGTTTTCTTCCCCTCTCACCGGTGAACATCCCCACCAAGTTTCACCTCCATCCGAGCCACCGTTAGCCACCACGAGCTCCTCCAAGCCACACGGTTTTTCACCGTTTCTGGCACCGTCGCACCACCTCCGGCCACCATCTCTTCACAGCTTCTTCCCCTACCTCTTGCCGTCCTAACCCACCTAATTTTGGCCCCGATCCGTTGCCGGAGCAGCTCGCACGAGCTCAACTCCGATCAGCCCCTTTTTGCACTTCCACCGCCGTTTCCACCGCCACCCACGGCCAAAGCTCACTTCCTCTACCTTCATAAATATCTCAAGGCCATTCCCTATCAATTTCATGCCTTGGTTTGTCCCCGTTCGAAAGTGGGTAATTTATTACCCACGGCCACAGTGTAAAATACACTGTTACGTTGCTTTTCCTCCGCCGTTTGCAACGCCGCGAGCTTTCAAAAAATACCATATAGCGCTGTAAGTATTTTCCAAACTTCGTTTTAGATTTAAATGTATTATTACCTTTACAATAATTTATTTGTGATCTGGTTGGTTATTCCGGACTGAGTCCGAGGAGTCGGGGGTCGGTTGGAATTGAGGAAGGAGTTGTTGGTTGGTTGTTATTGATGTTCGGGAGATGTTGGTTAATTCGTGTGATTTTAATTGCATGGCATTGTGCATGTATATTCATGTGTTTTATTGAAAATGGTGTTACATGTGTAAATGGATTTTCGGGTGCGTGCGTATCACGAGCCCAAGCCGGGATGAGTTATTATCTCTGTGGAGCTCCTCTGGTCACTCGGGAGCGGATAAAACTGAGTGACATCCCCTGGGTTGTCGCTGGGCGACGACCGGATCGCACGATACGGTAACGCTGTCGTGTCGACTCCGTGGTCCCTAGAGTGGCGGGGACTAGAGGATGGCCTGGCCAGGTACGCGCTGGGCGCGAGTCTGGGCATCGCTCGTGTAGGTGTCACACGCGTAGTCGTTACCTGCGGTGTGGCACAGAGCCAGAGTGTGCGGATGATCCCTAGGGGAGATCATGGTGCATGCATAATATGGAATTGTTTTGGATTTGATTTGGATATGGGCCATTATCTGGGATAATGGCGAGATTGTGATATGTGGCTTTGTGATCCATTTTCTGGAAAATGGTGGTTTATTGATTTGGGCCATTATCTGGGATAATGGCGAGGAAAATTTAAAGGAAAGGTTTTGGGCCAAATGGGACTTTTGGCGTGCGTGGAAAAATATGGTTTTTGGGACATGTGCATTGGGCATACTTCATGCATATTGTTTGGGTTGTAATATGTTTTTATCTTGCGTTGTTTGGATTTTACTTACCTGCGGCACCATTTTTGGTACCGTAGATTTTGATGCAGGATCGAGGAGGAGGAGGAGGCTGAGCCCGAGGATGCGGCTCCGCCGGAGTTCTGAGTTGGAGTGTATGCTTTGAAGTTGGCTTTGAAACAATATTTGTATTTGTAATATTTTATTATGTATGTTTTGAATTGCTTTGTATTAAATTAAGAAAAATTCTGGTACTTAGTTATATGTCTTTGCTATCCGCTGCGTGTTTTTTCGTGCACATTTGTTGCTTGCACACACTTAGCACTCGTCGATAGGGTGGTGACCCGTGTTGTCACCATCCGGACGTCTCGATTTCCCTGTGTCCGTACGTGGGGATTTGGGGGCGTCACATATTTTTCTTGATTTGTTTTTTTTTTGTTTGTATTTGGGTGGTTTTTATTCTTCTTCTTGTAATATCCCAATTGCCTGGATTGTAACCATGGTTTTCTTTGGCCATAAGTGAGGGCTTATCAATAAAATTGGGATGGAGCCACTATTGGACATGTGGCTTCCGGCTCTTCTAATAATAATAATAAAAAAAACCAAGTTGTAGTTACATGGAGTGAGACACTTGAATAGATTGGGGTTCAGAAATGTGGAAATAGAGATGGATTCCAAAGTTGTAGTTAATTGGGTCCTAGGACGAAATTGTCCTCTTTGGTATTTAGAAGACTACTGGATTGAGCTCATGGACCTTCTTTGTAATATCAATTTCAACCTTCGACATGTTTACAGGCAAGGAAATAGTCCGGCAGATTTCTTAGCAAAACTGGCATCTGAGGATTGTGAGGTTATCTGGGATTCTTTGAATATGATCCCTTCTTTATTAAGGGGGCTGATTAGAACTGATAAACTAAGTCTTCCGTATATCAGAGTATGATTGTTATGGTGTTTGGGTTTTGGGTGGTTTGTAAACCTCCAAGTGTTTAGTTGTTTCCACGGTTTTCCTCCGCCATAAGTGAGGGTTTTAATAAACTTGGGCTGGGGCTACTATGTGGGTGGCTACCGACTCTTTATAAAAAAAAAAAAAAAAATGTACAACAAACACAACAAGGTGTAGTCTCTACATGGTCATCCACCAAATGCATATATTTACAACACTCCCTATTGGATGACCGTACACAAAAAATATGCTTCATTATAAAACATTGTCAAAGAAAACCCAATGGTAAAAACTTGTGGCGAAGGAAAAAGAGTATAATATTGTTCTGTTCCTTGTAATGCTTTTAAGATTGCCTCATTAAAACCCTACCAAGGAAAACTCAATGTGATAATAACCTTAATGAAGGAAAAAGAGTACAATCTGTCTGATTATTTTCTTCCCCTCAAATATATGTGAGCTTCAATCTTTATAGTGAAAGGTAATTGTGTTGACGCATCTCAATATTTTGTACCAATTCTTTAAATGATGCAGTTAGTAATGTTTTGGTGAACAGATTCTCCATATTAAATCAAGATCATTTTAACATCAAATTCATTACTCTTATGGAGTTGTGCTCTTCTAAAGTTCCTGTATATAACATAGTTTTGGTGAAATATTCACTATTCTTCTGGAGCCTTTTAGGCCAGACAAGCATCGCAGGACATTCACTGCTCTTCTGGAGCTGTTTAGGCCAGACAAGCACCGCAAGGGTATGAGGCTAGCTCTCTTATCTCTTGTAGAGAGATTCAAATTCATCTATTGGAGACGTTGTGTCAATAGAGATGTTGTGAATATTTTTAAAAAATTCTGGATTTCTATTTAAATGATCATCATTTCTTGTCAAAAACTCATAAGAGAAGGATATTCACAAGAGAAGAAATCCTCATATTGTTTCTTGATCTTGCCTTTGTTTATCCATAACAATACTATGGTTAGACAGTTTCCTTCCATCAATGTTCTAGATTTGAATTAGGACCCATTCATGCCTTAGCCTTCCATTTACTCTCCTGAGGATGTTAATCTTATGATAGGAGCATAAATGCTTTTTTTTGGAAGAATTGATTCTGATTTTGTTGCAGAATCAAGATTTCTTAGTATTCAATTTGTTGTCTATATTACAACCACGTCTCAGAGGTTATTAGTGAGAATGAATGAGGTTAACCAACTCAATAATCAAATATCTGGGTTGCGTCAGAAGTTTTCTGTGAAGAGCCGTAAGACAAGAAGCTAAAGCAGGTGAATAATGAGCTAAAATAGTTTGCATAATGGTATGTCTGTGATCTTCAACCACGTATAGAGGATCTAGAAAGAGAGGGAGCTCAAATACAGGATTAGCAGCGATGGATATCTGAAGAAGTCCAATGTCTTAGAGAGTAAGGACAAGCTGCATTTAATTTCGCAGCAGGTATTTGAAGAAGTCCAACGTCTTAGAGAGTAGGGGCAAGAACCATTTAATTTTGCCGGCTTATTAAAAAACTTTAGGCTATTTGTGTTTAGCATATCATGTATCAAGATATGTAATTTTGTCTTGCTTTCATGATTTTCTCTATAAAAGAAGTATTCAGCTCATCTTTATTCACATTCCATCTTCTTCACTTTTTGTAGTCAGTCTACATTCTTACTCTGCAATTTCTTTTGCAATGGCTTGCCTATCTTCTTATGATCAATATATCATGAGGTATTCTTCATTTCATTCACCAGTTGTTTCTGGATCTACCATAGGTGCTATAATGCAACACAAAAATGATTTGACTGATAAGTCATATGATGATGCTATCTATGAGCTTGTGAGTCTTGGTACCCGATACTCATAAGCCATTGTTGCCTTTTCTCGATGACTACAATCTAGAGCTTGTGAGAATGACAAACTCAATGAGAAAATTTCTATTCTTCAGCGACTTTTCAAGAGTTCAATATGAAGGTAAGAGCAATAAAACAAAAAAAATAAAAATTTAAAATCCTTGCTTGACTTTTCTTTCTGACTGTCTCTTCCTTTATATAGGAATGACATGCAAATCTATGAAGAGAAAGATCGTGTAAAGAATGAGGTGAAGAGTCTCAATTTTTCTGTAATTTTGTTTCGAGATAGTAAAATAATATTTCACAAATATTCACATTGTGTTTCTATCTTCTGGTAGGTGTTTTGTGTGCTCCCTTCTATTTCTCTTTTAGTCATGCACCATTTCTTACAAAGCTATAGGATGAACCTGAAATACTAATTGCATTTAAGAAATGATATTTCAGAACTAATAATTTTATTCATCTCCTTCTCAAAGCCGAAAGGGTTTCTCATTTAGATTTCAAATATGTGCAGTTTTTATAAGCTCTTTTGGAGTCTCAATGGCATTTAAATCATCTACATATATTACAATAAAAGCTAATCCAAATACTGAAAATATATGAAAAGCTGGAATATTCTCAAACCGTTTGTTCCACACACATTTGGATTGCTTTAGATCATATAAATACTTTTGAAGCTTGATAGAAAAAATATTTTGGGACTATATGCTTCATGCATTTTATATCCAATGATCCATATAAATATGCAGTTAATTATGCATACCCAAAATCTTTGTAACTATCAAACTAATAAAAATCTCAATGTAATTTCATCCACTTCAGGGGCATATCGATATAGAGCTTCTGCGAGAAACCAAGTCATGATTTATATATCATATTTTTATTTTTTTTGTACAAATACCCATGCTAATAATTAACAAGTATCACCCCTTAGGTGTTTGGACTACATGTTCATATATATTGTATTTTACTATTGATATCAATTCCGCATAAATTGTTCCATTTTATTTTGGCCAATATTTCTACGTTGGTATTTTTCGATGGTTTCTTTGTTTATTTTTCATTATCACTTCTAGTGACATCAAATGAAAATATTTTGTTATTTCTATCAAATAATTCTCTCGTATTGGGGAGGAACTCGCTCCAACCTTAGAGAGAGAAACTCTCTCATCTCTCCATCTCTCTAGAACCAAAAAACCAAAATCTCCTCAGAGGGAGGCGGGAGCTTCGGCTCCTTCCTCCCTCCCTCCCTCCCGCTCCTATTGTTTTCTTTTGTTTTTGTTAGTTTTCTCTTTTGTCTATCCAGTTCCTAGGTCTGGTGTTATGGGTATAGGGAGACGGTATCTAGTCTCCATGGCTATGGCACTTTGGCGCAAGGCGTTGGGGGGTTCAGGTCCAGATGTTTTAAGGGAGCGTTGCCTGTTTCCCGAGGCCTTAGAGCGAGGGTTAGAGGCATGGTCTGATCAGTCCCGAGAGGTCCAGACTCGAGATGGCCTTGCTCTATTCTAGACGTAGCCCACGGTGATCCAGATGGTGGAGAAGGTTGAAGACGAGGTGGCCTACGGCGTTCAAGTCGGTGCTGGTCAGAATGAAGGTGAAAACGCCGGAGAAATGCATGGAGATGGTTTGAAGAGGAATGCCCTATAGTTTTTTCTCTGGCAAGATACCAGAGAGCAGAGCTTTTCTATGGCCTGCGGAGGACCGCTGGAGAGTATGCATGCATCCGGTGTTTTCAGACTATGTGGAGGAACTTGGAGCCATGAGCAGCCCTTGTTTTTAGATGGCGAGGAGAAGCTTGGAGCCGTGAGCTTGGAGGAGTGCTTTCCCTACACATGGTGTTGATCTGCACCTGTTTGGAGGGAGGGGCGCCGCACGGTGAGGGAGCAGCAGCAGAAGTTAGAGATGAAACCCTAAATGGGTTTGTACGCGGGCTGGGCTATTTTTGTTGGGCTGAAACCCAACGTTTTGGTTGGGATGGGCTGTGTTTTGTTTGGGCTGGGCCCAAGATGTTCTTTAAGTGGTCTTTTTGTTGTTTTTGTTTTTTGTTTTGTTTTTGTTTTAGTTAGTAGTAGGATACATAGTCTCTAGGACCGAGAGTGCATAGAGTTTGTACTCCACTCCTTGGGAGGGGGAGTTGTGTGGACTGTCTTAGACGGTAGTCTAAGATAGAGTTTAGTCTCTTAGACGGTTAGTCTGGAGATCTGTCTCTCAGACGGTTAGTCTGGAGGCCTTGGACAAGACTCTGTCAGTCGCAAATAAATTTGTGGACTGGAGAGTGAGAAAATGTTAGTATTTAACTTGTATTTTACAAGTTAAAAGTTGTAATTGTCCGCTTTCATGAATGGACGGAATTTCACCTTAAAAAAAAAAAAATTCTCTCGTATTTACATAATATATCGAGATCTCGTTATTTTAGTTACGTTTTCTGCTTTAGGAGATAAGTCTTTAGGAGATACTTTTCATGAAATAAAAGATTTTATTTTGGGAGAATTTTGAATAGAAAGTTTGGTGGATCTTATAATTCTTATTGCCTGTTTTATGGGTATGACCTCTTCAGGGGCACCAAATTTTTTTTTTTTATGCTTTTCTCTTCCGAGATGTTTTATTCTTTGTATCAATATGTCTCTCATGCTTTCAGGCTTGTCTTATGTTCATTTTATTACTAAATTTCTTAATTGTCCTATAGGGACTTCAATCCTCGCTTGGATATTAGCATGTAGAATATGAGAAATGTTTTTTATCTTTTTGCATCTGTCAATTAATTTACAATGAATGATCATCTAAACTTTCATTTCACATAAATTTATATGATAACTAAGATAATGTCGAATTATTTCATCTTATTTGTTTTGATGCTTCAATCAAATTTTTTCCCCTTAATGGTAGGAAGACTTGATAGTAAAAAACTTTTCTGGTTCTTTAATAGACTGTCGATATGAAAATTATTCAACTTATCATAATTAATTTCGGATGATTAAGTTAATCATAAAAATATTTTGAATCATAGCACTTTTGATTTATCATAATATTTGATTCAATAGTTGTATGATATAATTTTGAAGAGAAAGCTGGCAGTTTTTCCAATCGGAGTTTCTGGCCCGAAATCATAGAAGTAATATAAAAATATTCATTACTACCTTAATGGATGGTTTCAACATTATACCATTATGACGAATATTTTTAAAACTTAGTAATTTTCTTCTAGATTTTGAAAAATACAAAGCATCATCAATACAAAATTTTGTTCATTCTGGCAATATTATATTTGATCTTCCTGAGCCTTCAATTAGGTTCGAAGAATCGGATATGCTATTGACATTTGCTCTATTCAATGTTAAAATTTGAAAATATTTCTTATCTTTAAGAAGTATATGTGTGATAAAATTGTTTGCGAGACATACATCTCCATTAATTTTTTTAAAATTGATTAATTCATTAGTAAAATCGATGTTTCTTTGTAAAAATAAAACACATATAAAACTTTAATTTAAAATGGAGATTACAATGTCCTAAAATACAAATGTGATTACAGGGTAAAAAAGGAAAATTAACTGTTGTAACCATAATTTTCACCAATCACAAAATCTATATTTTCATTGGGGTTCACAAAGAAATCAGAATCATCAGGTGGCCGAGATCCATTCCATTTGGAGTATAAGTTAAATCTACTGGATTATTGTGATCAGCAAAATTCATTTTGATCCACTTTCCTTTCTCTTTAATAGAGGCTTGATATAGGTCTACCAAATGTTTTGGTGTGCAACAGGTTTATGATCAATGTCCAGTCATACCACATCTATAACATTTATTCTCATATTTCTTCTCATGCTTACTTTGTAAGCCTTTATTTTCATCATTTTTTGTCTCAGTGTTGTTCCATTTTCGGTGATATACTGAGTTATGCTTTGAGTGATATTGAGTATGGTCTCCTTGATTCTTATAGATTTTCCTACCACATCCATGTCACTGGCCACGTCCATGATTTCCTTGATGATTATAAAATGAGGTTCCATTCATTTCAGGAAATGGAGTAGATCTAGTTGGATGAGATTGGTGATTTTTCATTAAAAGCTCATTGTTCTATTCAGCCACTAATAAATAAGATATTATTTTTGAATATCTTGGTGTGCTTTCGATATTGCTGTTGTAGGAGCACATTCGAGGCATGAAATGTGGTATATGTTTTTTCTATCATATCCTCCTCAATGACTTTCTCTTTACATAATTTCAACCTTGAGCTTATTTCAAAAAGTGCAGAATTGTATTAAGACACTGTTTTAAAATCTTGCAACTTCAAGTGGAAATAATCATAGCGAGCCTTTGGAAGGATTAGGACCTTCTGGTGCTCGTATCTCTCCCTTAGACTATTCAATAGAATTAAGGGATTTTTTATAGTAAGGTACTTAGTTTTCAATTATTCATATAAATGATGGCGAAGAAAAATCATTGCTTTGGCTCAATCCTGCAATGACGATTTATTTCCTTCTTGGACAATATTTCTAAGGTTCATTGCATCAAGATGGATCTTAGTATCCAAACTCCAAGATAAGTAATTATTGCCCAAAACATTAAGAGCAACAAATTCTAATTTTGAAAGATTTGACATTATTTATAACAAATATATTAGATATATAACTAGTATGTAAACTATGAGAATATTAATTCGCCACAGATAATAATAATCAGGCAGTGTAACCAACCATATGTATAATATAATAAAAATTAAGCATAAAATTAAAAGCTGTGATTGAAAATACTAGCTTAATTATATCTTACCAGAGATCAGAGATCTGAAAAATACTACAGCTGGCTAGAGTCTCGTGTTGATAACATGTTATAACACTAAAGAGAAATAGTAAATAATTGAAAGATTGCAAAAGAGAAGTAGGAAGATTGAGAGATTGCAATATACTTGACTTTTCAAGAGCTCAATATCATTTACTTTTTTTTTTTCTTATGTTTTACAAACGATCCTCAAGACATCATTTTATAGGCAACTCCATAGTAGTTTGTTGTGCCAACCAATTCACATGCACAACAAACTATCACATGTACAATAGCTAAGTCACATGCACAACAAACTATCACATACACAACAACCAAGTCAGATGTACAACAAATACAATAAGGTGTAGTCTATGATAAAGTGTTAGAAATGCATAATTAATTTGCTTTAGTGAGTGATTTATTACATCAAAGAAGGGTTGATCACTTAATTATGCATCAAATGCTAGTACTTGATGAAAAATTTATTGATGCTAATATTTTGCACACAAAAGTTCCATATTTGCCCTTAAAATAATTAAACACTTATATCATGTGTATATGTTGCAGGGCATTTATGGAAAGAAAGAATTAAAAAAAAAAAAATCTCATGCCATGGAGAAAGAGTGGGATGGCGATTTCACATGGATGCGGGACTGGAGGGAATAGAGGAATTGATTATGGGTTTGGGGAACCAAGAAATGGCCCGCACGGACTGAAGCAAAGAAATGGCTTTGACGCAAGCTGCTCTTGGATGGGGAATGTGTTGGGACGGGCATGACGTGGACGCAGGAAACAAAGGGGCACGATGCCCTCAAGTGCTGACGCAAATCAAGAGCTGCAAAAAGGGAGAATCACGCACACTGGAAGGTAAAATCTGGAGCATGCGCAGGTGAAGCTGAGTGGACCAAGGGATATAAAAAGAAAACAAAAAAATCGCACAAAAGTATCATATTTGTGGGGAGGTTTTCTCAAGGACGGATTTTCCGTTTGTTATTATTTTGGGCTTCCTCTTCCGTTTTTATTGTTTTTATCTTGCATTTTATTTTACCTTCACCTTGACGACGTCTACTTCTTAAGTTTTTGTTTCTTGGAAAAATCTACTCTTCATTTGGTTTTTCTATCACACGCCACACAAAGGCTGACATGGCAAATCGGGTTTACTTACATTCCAGGTCAGTGGCTAAATCCCCACCCTGTCTCCCCCCGTGAATCCTTAAGGAAAAATCTCTCTCTCCCCATGACGATTTCATCTTCCTCATCTGAGAACTACTTTCCGCGTGAGTCCCCAGTTTCTGGTTTTACATTTTCCGGCTATAGCCATGGGAGCTTGTATGGTTCAAGGATGCTGCATGCTTTTTTAGCTGTAGTCTGAGGACCATTCACTCCATCTCAATGGATTGATCTAGAACACCAGGCATTGACCTATAAATGCATAACTGCAAATATGCCTGTACCGTCTAACCTGCTCATCCCAATTAGAAAATCCCTTGATTCTTTTGAGTTCTCTACTTTTCAAGGGGGGCTTCTGAGACCCAGTAAATGTGAGTTTTTTGACCCCTTTGCTTATCATTTCTATGTGATTTCTGAGGTGGGTTTGTAAGTTTTTTTTACCCTTTGCTTATCATTTCTTTCGGTCGGTTTTTACCCTTGTTGACGTCAACAAATGGCGGAGTTTGGTGGACGAGCAAGGCCACAAAACCGAGCATTTCAATCAGAGAGACAAACTTGGGCAGGTGGAGAAATGTATTTTGAATCTTTGATTTTAATTGTTCTACTAAACTCCAAAATGAGCATTTCATTAAAAAAAAATAAACAATTCCTGGTCAGTTGTTTATGGAAGTTGCGGCACAGTAGGTAGTTGTATAGAATTACTTAGGTTTCTTTTCCTTTTCAATTTGGTATTTCAGAGGTTGTTTTCCACTCTAGGGTTCATCTCATTTAGGTATTTTCTCAGGTTTTAATATGTCTTTATTTAGATTAATTTTTGCTGCTAGAAATACTATGTGTAGCTAATTTATGAAATTTGAGTTGTGGAATAAGACTTGATTTGTTTTGGATTATAGTTTAATGTAATATTTTGTTGATAAATGTTGACTTCACTCTGTTATTAGTTAGATTTGAATTGAAAATAGATTGCAGCTCTTGTTCTTGATTTGTTGTCAACGTAAGGCATAACAAAAGTTTGAAAATTATCAAGGCTTCTCTCAGTTGATTGTTAATGTGTGTTTGGCTAGTAAAGTAGCGAATCCCTTAGGAAAATATTGCAAAGCCTGAGCATAACCTTTTCTTTATCTTCCGTTTATCAATACCTTGACTGGATTGTTAATCGAGAAAATTATCTAGGAACCAAAATAAAGAGAGTCACATACACAACTCAAATGTTTGTTAATTTGCCTTTTTGGTTAGAAACTTTAATTCTATCTCTAACTTAATTTTACTGAAATTAAATTCATACTTTTTCTTACTTCATCTTCAAGAATCTTCACGTGTTAAGTTACTAAAAGCGAACTTCATCATTTATGTTCAGTTTAAGTTTAGTTTTGCATGGCATATTTTGTTTTTATACAACCATAAAAAAAGCACAAAAAGATTCTTCGCATTGCTTTCATTTTATTTTCATATCTCATAGTCAACACCACTCACATCCACACACCCCTCCTTGGGATCCCTCGGGCTATTCCCCCGTCCACCAGGGCCTTAATGGGTCCCCCCATTAGCTCATTTAGGCCAAGAACATGTTTTTGGGCACAAATCTATTTTGTAATATTTTGGACAAATTTTAGCCCAAAACTTATTTTTCACTTCAAAACTGCATTTTACAAAATTTGAAAATCTAAAACATATACAATTAAATGTTATCTTTAAATAAAAATAAACCTAATAAATTTAAAAAATCCAGGGGTTTCTACCTACACCCCCTTGACAGGTGGCCGCTAGCCCTGCCCCTCACTCCCTCGCATGGGTAAGGGATAGTTGGGCCCCCAAGCCTTTGCCCTACCTGCTCGTTTGTACGACAGGGAGTGGATTGGCCCCCAAGCCTGTCCACCAGGTGCCCAGAGAGAGAGAGAAAGAGAGAGAGATACTTGGGCTTGGGGCAATGGAAACCGGATGAGAGAGAGAGAGAGAGAGAGAGAGATGTTAGGGGGGAGGGTGTTTTAAAACAAAACCCTACACCAACATGACGTCATTTTATTAAAAATATTTGTTTTGGGCTGGATGGTTGTGATGCCCCCAATATCCCTTCTTGGGATTTGACGAAAATTAAAGCATTAGGACATGCAGTGAAAAGTTGCATACCCTCATTCATGACAAATAGTATGCAATATACATATAACATTATGCAATAATCGTAGAAAAAAATTTGTTCAATTATGATTTGTACTAGAATAAACTAAAATCCAAAATTACTTTCATGACATTAACATCTATGCTAGTTCAGGTATCCTTAAAAAAACATAAGCTTGAACCAAAAGAAGTATTGTACTAAATGAGGATTAGAATCTAAATTTCTAACTTTGACCACGGAATTTCTAAATTTCTAACCAAAAAAGAATACATAACCTTGAAGTTTATAACTTGAACACTTAACTAAGTGAGGATTTGAACTTAAATTATGCTTGAAGGCTTAACACCGAAACTTCTCATGATTAACACTCTAAATCATGACCTCACAAGCATGTTCACTTGCTAATCTCAATTCAAAATATTCAAATTTGAATAGGACCATAATTAGAACAATCTTTATAAAAAATCATCAAAACCATAACTCATTCTTTGTTTCCCCTTGTTCATTACAACCTAGCACAACGTGGCAAGCAAAGTTTGTGGTATACTTATGACCAAAATTAATCCAACAAGTGTTAAAATAATCATTTACATCGAGCTAAAATATACACGGAAAGGGAAACCATTTAATACAAAAAAATCTAGCCTTTGCCGAAACATGAGTGTTGCAAAACTTTGCAAACTATCTTCTATTCTTATGATCCTCTAATACAGATTTATAATCATGCAATATACTCTTGTTACAAGCTTTAATAGGAGTTGTTCACATCATTCGAGACAGAAAAGTCTACTTTAGTAAAACTTAAACTCAAGAACATCATTCCAAGATCCATGTGTAGTATGCTTTATTTGTGATGTTCATTAGGTCCTAAAATCTTCAAGGTGATCCAAGATTGTAACACGTTGTTGTCAAACAACATTTCTTGAAAGTTCTAAGACACTAATTTTCATACAAATCCAAAAAAACACATGTGACAAAGTCATATACATAAGCCAAAGTTCAATCAAGATAGGCATAAATCAATGTGCTATTTAATAGCTTAAACACCCAAAATCTCTGATATTTGAACAATAGTACCCTTGATTCACAAGCCCAAAATTGAGATGACGTTCAACATAAAAATCACAAAACTCATCATTAGAACTAAGAATTCAAGTCAACAATACTTGTAACAAAGTGGCTAACCGAGATGCTTTTGTTTCATGTAACTTCTAATATGGAAAACCCAGGTAAGGATCATAAATCTTAATACCAAAAGCAAGTTCTAAGCTTATCAAAACTAAGTTTACCAAGCAAGTCCTAGCTAGGGCTCTATGGCACTTCAAATATCCAAATCAACAAAAGACTCATGCTAACTGAATTGAGCCTATACCAACTTCACCAAAACCAACCATTTCACTTAATGAAAATCCTTCCAATACATATGCTAACATGCATGTTCTTAACTTGAGTATCAAAAATAGAAGAGAAAGATGAGGAAAGAGGGCTTACCGAAATTAGCACTAAGAAGAAAAGCTTGCTCCTTTCTAACCTCTCTCTCACACTTGGTTTCTCTTTTGTCCAAAGTTTTAAGTGCTTAGCTTGTGTAAGTGAGGATGGCTGAGGCTGGACGGGGGAATAAAAGAAACTTGAGATGAGAGGGAGGGGGTACAAGGCAGGGCATGGGCTAAAATGCTTGTTGTTTGTGAACTTAGACAAGTGATTTGATGCAAAGGATTCAAGCAAACTGAGAGGCAAGAGAGAGGGACGGATTGCTTTAGTGAAAGGGGATTTTGTTGGCTAAAAAAGCTGGCTAGTTGGGGCAAGGTATGGGCTATGCAGGCAGGCCAAGCATGGCTGGTTTCAATTGCTTGTGAGGAGTGCAATAGTGTGTGAAGGGGCATGCATCTTGTTAGCAATTATATAAACGTACACAGCGGAAGAAATACCTCAAGGATAGTCTGTGTAGTTGTTCCACGAGTGAATCCAGTGTTCAAATAGATTTCTCCACTCAGTGCGTGAATGTGCTACGTAGATGAATCTAGAGTCACATTCAAAATGTCCACAGCCTAAGTATTTTCACTCACAGACAGAGATAGAATTTTTCAAGAGAGAGTTACATCTGCCAAGGAATGGAGGACTCATTTATCAGTCGTCCGCACCCCTTCATATGGTAACCGTTGTGGCCAGCCAAAGTTACGGCCCTTGACTCCAGGCATAACGCTTGGAGTAATGCCAGCATCCCTAAATGGTAAGAGGCAGGGGCATGCCCACTAAGGGCGCCCCTGCTTTATTACATCTCCCACTCGCACATAGTGGGCATCCTCAGGCATATATGTCTCAACATGTTCTCTATCCCGTTCATACAAAATAAATAGGCCGTGCGACCACCGCGTACACCTTAAAAATAAAAATTGGGAGCACTATACCAAATCTCTCCTCGAGAAGACCAGCATAGCATCATCCCTAAAGTGTCTTGTATGCCCTAGACTCATTCGATCGCATCTAATCAAGCATATTCGATCCCTTTTTGAGTTTTTTTTTTTTTAAATAAACCTATGCTTTAATTGCTTCTTAGTTTTTGTGATGTGTTCACAAAAATTGTCACTACCAAATTGTAGCGCCAAAGTTTGACGTCAGCAAACACAATCTAAATGCGTTGTCGAATAGTCTTCCCTTCGCCCTCATGTCACTCAATGTTAGTCTAACTGCTTTCCCAACAATATCTCTTTAGACCGTATCAATCATGATCATAGAGAGTATGCTAGAGTAGCAAACATCAGAACCTCCATCTTATGACATTGTCAAAAGTCATGAAAGGGCATCATTTTAAAATATTAAGTATAGGACTCACACAGTGAAGAAACAGGGAACTATTCATTCACTTCCATATTTGGTCGCAAGAGCACATGTAGTATGAAATACATGCTACGGTAAATCTCTCTTTATCAAAGAGCGTATGTCCATATCAAACACCGTACAGATCTTAGTCTAGACACATGTCTAACTCGATTTTCTCAATTTGCTCACCCCCAAGGTGCCAAAGAGAATCTCACATCTAGCTTACAATAGGCTACATGGATTGTGGAGTGTCCATGCGCGGTTCTTTTAAATTTAATGAACCTCATCTTAGTTCTTACTAAGGCAACATATCTCTTGTGTCATACTTATCTCTCTCAGGACAAGTAACAAGTGACACAGTGTCTCATCTTTGCTCGCTATCTCTTTACAGCGCCAAAGGTGATCACTCGTGTGAGTGAGTCGATCCTGTTAACATACCTTGTGTGTGTGTACAATTCATGCAATATGATCAAAAGAAAAGAAACACACTACATTTATTTCTCCAAAGAAAGTTTACATAACTGTGTCAACTGAATCACAATCTACGCAGTCCTAAACTCCTAACATGAGTCATAAAAGTGACTTTTGTTATGGGCTTTGTCAAGGGATCAGCAACCATGCGATTCGTAGATAAATGTTTCAGGACCACTTCCTTTTGTGCCACCATATCTCTTATGTAGTGATATTGGATATCAATGTGTTTGGTTCTTCCATGATATTTTGGATCCTTAGCATATGCGAGAGCAGCCATGCTGTCGCAAAAAATCGTCACTGGATCAGAATAATCCGCGCCGATATCTAAGTGCTGAGGGAACCTCCTCAACCAAATAGCCTCCTGAACTGCTGCTGAACATGCTATGTACTCTGCCTCCATAGTGGATAAAGCTATACAGGGTTGTTTCTTGCTACTCCATGTGATGGCACCATTATTCAGCAAGAAAACATATCCAGTTGTCGATTTGTGCTCATCTAGGTCACTGCCCCAATCAGCATCACTGTAACCATTTAGCTGCAAATTTGAACCCTGATAGCACAATGTATAGTCTGCAGTTCCCTTGAGGTATCTGAAAATCCTCTTGACTGCTTCCCAATGAGCCAGTCCAGTATTAGATTGGAATCTACTGACCAAGCCAACAGCATAGCATATATCTGGTCGAGTACACATCATTGCGTACATCAGACTACCAATAGCGCTAGCATAGGGAACACGAGTCATTTTCTCTCTCTCTTTTGGAGTTTTAGGACACATTTCTTGGCATAAGGTCTCGCCTTTAGCAATGGGATTGTCAATGGGTTTACAATTACTCATTTGGAAGCGTTCAAGGACCTTCTTTATGTAAGTCTGTTGAGACAAACACAGAAGCTTCTTTGAACGATCTCTATAGATCTTAACCCCCAAAATATATTCAGCCTCACCCATGTCCTTCATCTCAAAATTGAGGGACAATCACTCTTTAGTGGCGACAATCATCCCCTTATCATTTCCAGCCATTAAAATATCATCAACATATAATGATAATAACACAAAACTCGTTTTGGACCGTTTTATATAAACACAGTGGTCTTCTGCGATCATCGTAAACTCATTCAAAAGAATGGCTTGATGGAATCAGAGGTAACACTGTCTAGATGATTGCTTTAGGCCATATATAGATCGTTTGAGCTTGCACACTTTGCGCTCTTGACCTTTGACCACAAAGCCCGTGGGTTGATCCATATAGATCTCTTCATCTAGTTCTCCATTGAGAAAAGCTGTCTTAATATCCATTTGATAGAGTTCTAAGTCCAATTGTGCTACAATGGCTAGAATCAAGCGAATTGAGGCAAACCTGACTACTGGAGAAAAAGTTTCCTCATAGTCTATACCCTCTTGTTGGGTATATCCTTTCGCTACTAGGCGAGCTTTATGCCTTTCTATTGACCCGTTCGCTTTACGTTTGACCTTTAGAACCCATTTATTCCCAATGGCCTTTCGTCCTGGTGGTAGGTCTACCAGATCCCAGACCTGATTAGTCCTCATAGACTCCATCTCATCGTTTAGTGCTTTTATCCACTCATCTTTAGTAGAAGATGAGAAAGCCTCTTGGATGGTTCTAGGCTCATCATCATCTTGCAGTCCCACCATGAAAATCTCCCCTTCAATCTCAAATCGACGACGGGGAATATTTCCGCATGAGCTTCTACGTGGTTGAAATTGTTGTGAATAATCAACAAGTGGTGTTTCGTTGCTCAGAGCTAAATCACTCCCACTGTTTTTAAGAGCTTGAGAAATTTCATCATTCTCAACTACGACACTCGGAGTGATTTCCTCTTGATCCACAAGTTCTTGGAGTTCCAAACTCCTATCAACCTCGCCTCTAATTGGAAATTCATCATTGATGAAATTCACATCTTGTGACTCAATTTCAGATACCGTCCCATCAGGTTGTTCACCGATTAATACATATCCCTTACAATGATCAGGTTACCTTATAAAGATACACTTTTTTCCTCTAGGATCCAGCTTTCCATATTTATGGAAAGAATCGTGAACGAAGCCCGTTGAACCCCATGGCCGCAAATTATTCAAGTTGGGTTTCTCACCGGTCCAAAGTTCATACGGGGTGGACGGCATCGATTTGGAGGGCACTCGGTTAAGGATATAGGCTGCAGTCAAAAGTGCATCCCCCCAATATGATAAGGTTTGCTTGCGCCATCATCGATCTAACCATCTCAAGCAGTGTCCGATTTCTTCTTTCTGCCACACCATTTTGTTGTGGCGTATATGGCATTGTCAACTGCCTTTTAATTCCTTTTTCATCACAGAGCCTTTTAAATTGCTCAGACAAATATTCACGTCCACGGTCTGTTCTTAGAGCTTTTATACTCCTGTCTAATTGATTCTCAACCAAACTCATGTATCGTCTAAAGCAATCTAATGCTTTAGACTTATGGGAGATCAAATAAACATGACCATATCGTGAATAATCATCTATGAATGTGATGAAATATAAAGCCCCGTGTCTCGCCCTCACACTCATTGGGCCACAAATATTTGAGTGGATTAATTGCAACATAGAAGATGCTCTTGCTGCTTTTCCAAACGGTTTTCTTTTTGATTTTCCCATCAAACAATGTTAACAAGTGGGCAACGTGACTTTAGCGAGATTGCCTATTAGGCCTTCTCTAGCCAACCGTGTCATCCTCTCTTGCCCAACATGGCCAAGTCTAGCATGCCATGTATTCGAATCTAAATTATCAGATTCAGTGATAAAAATAGTAGATTCATTCACATTTGAATAATTCAAATCCATTATCATAAAACCGTTTGAAAGAAAAGCAGAACCATAAAAAACATTATCCAAAAATAGGGAAACACCATTGTTTTCAAATAAAATGCGGAAACCAAGTCTGATTAAAGTAACTACGGAAAGTAAATTTCATCGTATTCCGGGAGCGTATAACACATGATGGAGTAATAGAATGCGACCACCTCACAATACTAGCTTGTAGGTACCAATTCCCAGCACCTCGACACTAGCTCCATTCCCCACCTTGATATCACGACTCCCAACTGGAATTCGACGATACTCGACAAATCCAACTCTGTCTCTTGCTATGTGCTCGGTCACTCCTGAATCAACAGTCCACATAGGATAGGAGTGAGCAACCATCACATGACTTATTACATAAACAGAAAGAGAATAGTCAGATTGTACCTTCTTCGGCTTACTACAGTCACGAGCGAAGTGGTCTTTCTTTCCACAGTTAAAGCAATCCATATTGGACTTGTTCTTTCCACGCTTCCCTCTCTTGGTGCGTTTGAAAGTTCCTGACTCTTTTTGCACACGTCCAGTGGATACCCCAAGCTTATTATTCTTGCGTTTAGGCCTAATTACCTTTCGCGAGCCAGATTCAGCCACATAGGATGAATGTTTAGGCTTAATAGCATCTAGGCGCTCGGCCTCAAGCTCCAAATGACGCGACACATCATCAAAAGTTTTGATGTTCTTATTGTGCATCAAATTTTGGCACATGGCTTCCCATGAATTAGGTAGTGAGCGTATAACTGCTTGGATTTGCTGCTCATCCGTCAGATTGTTTCTAGCCACTTTGAGTTCACGGATCATTGATGACATCGTTCTAAGATGCTACTTTATCGTGTGTTCAAAGCGCATCTTATAAGAGTCAAACTTCATAGTCAATCCGCGCAATCTCGTGGCAGAAGTTCCCCCGAACTTCACTTTTAGTGCTTCCCACATACTTTGAGCAGTGTTATACTCCTCGAACTCACCGATAAGGTCATTATGCATGCTGCATAACATAATAAAGTGCGCGCACCGATCCTTTTTGAGCCAATTCTCAAAAACCTCATGATCCTTTCGATGTTGTTCAGAGTTCCCTTTTTCAGGCTCAGTTAGGGAGTGAGTTAAGGTCTCCAAGACCTCTTGCTCATTTAGGACATACTGGATCTTACGATGCCAAATGTCGTAATTTTCCCCATCCAGTTTTTCTCCTTTGTTCAAATCGGCAACAATACACAAAAATGCACAAAAATTAGATATACACACACACCTAAAAAAAATGCCGCGTTTATCTAAGTTAAAGAGAAAATAATCTAGACATGTCACAAGATCGAAAAATTCGCTAAACTTCCTAATCATCTCTTGCGCCACAATGCCCAATTATAATTTCAACCATACATCCACTAATTATCACAAAAAAAATTAGTCTTACTAATTCAGTGATAATATCATAACTAATCATGTATTTAAAGAAATAATCATGCCAAAAAAATAATAATAAAACAGAATTTTTTTTTTTAGCACAATTAGATCATAAAAAAATAGAACCCCCACCTATCACCAGGAGAAGCAGCAGCCCAATGGTGCGCTTTCATCTTGGCTCCCACTTGGTCATGGGTTCTAAACACATGAAAAACAATTTCTGCCGTTGTAGTGAAAAAACCTCACGGGTTGGGCCAGAAAACAATTGGGCTGGAAAAAAAAACTTTTCTTTTTAAAACAATTGGGCCATTTTATTCAAAACAATTGAAAAAAAAACTGCCCGTAAGTTTTTTTTTTTTTTTAAACCTTCTTCAACCTCCGGAATTGGTACTGTTCATGTGAACAGTACCAGAAAAAAAGGTGGCTTAAAGCCACCATTTTAGGCAGCCTCCGCGGGTGGGCTCGGTGGCAGAGCACTCACCGGAGTGCTCTGAACACCACGGGCTGCAGCAGCCGGAGTGGGCTGCTCCCATTGTGCAGCACCACTCCTTAGCATGCGGCAGCCGTGGTGTATGCTGCCCATCTCGGTTGGGCAGCACCACTCGGTGCCAGCATCACCACGCGGTGCCAGTGGCACCATGGTGCGAGCAACACCATGGTACGAGCCCGCAGCACCATGGTGTAGTAGGCACCACGGTGCGAGCTGCAGCACCGTGTGCACTCAGCACCAAAAAATGGTGCTCGGTGCACCAGTGGGTGCTTGCAACCCATGGAGGTGTCCTCGGCACCATGTAGTGCGAGGACCACCCGTGTGGTGCTAGCAGCAACCGTGTGGTTGCCCAGCCACCACCATGGTGCGCTCGTACCTCTGCGCATGGCAAATACACTGCCATGCGCAGTATCACACAGTGCTCAACATATATATATTGTATTTAAAAAAAAACAATATAATACATATTCTTAATGCATAAAAAGAAACTGTCAAACACATCTAGCAATATAGCGTGATGCTCATGTAAACAGAGATCATATATAAAAACTTACGATAATAGATCATGGCATTTCTAACAGTCTCATACATGTTTTAATAAACAGAGACTAAACCCAATATATATAAACATGATCATATTCATAGAACTAAGAAAAAAAATATATGCATTACATGAACAAGAAACAGAGACATATTTCACTGGGAACAACTAACGTAATGCTCTGATACCAATGTTAGCAATTATATAAACGTACAAGCGGAAGAAATACCTCAAGGATAGTCTGTGTAGTTGTTCCACGAGTGAATCCAGTGTTCAAATAGATTTCTCCACTCAGTGCGTGAATGTGCTACGTAGATGAATCTAGAGTCACATTCAAAATGCCCACAGCCTAAGTATTTTCACTCACAGACAGAGAGAGATTTTTCCAAGAGAGAGTTACATCTGCCAAGGAATGGAGGACTCATTTATCAGTCGTCCACGCCCCTTCATATGGTAACCATTGTGGCCAGCCAAAGTTACGGCCCTTGACTCCAGGCATAACGCCTGGAGTAATGCCAGCATCCCTGAATGGTAAGAGGCAGGGGCATGCCCACTAAGGGCGCCCCTGCTTTATTACACATCTAATTGACTGTGTTGGGTGGTTTTGGAGGATTGATTTCAAAATTGATGAAGGGTTGTGCGGACATGGTGCAAGGCTACATATGGGCAAGGTATGGTGCTTGAAAATAAGGTGCAAGGCTTTGTAAGAAAGCATGGTTTTACCTTGTTTTATACTCAAGCTTATTACATGTGTACTAAGCTTGACATGTGTAAGTAAAACCCAAATAGATTAAACAAATGGAGGGAGGAGGGCATCTTTACCTTAAATAAATATTTCGTCCTCGACATCGAAGGGTAAGTACAAAACAAATGGATTAAACAATAATGTAATATACCCACTATGAGCTAACATCCCTTGTTCCCCGTAGAGTCATTAGGTGATGTAGGTGGTGGTATCCTAATCCATCCAAGGTGGAATCTTGAGTAAGGTAGTACATCTTGTCGTCCTTAGAGTCATAATACGTATTGACAATTAATGCAGGGTCAATCTTGGGTCCAACTTCATCATCTTTACTAGAAGACAGTCCATCCTCAAGGTGGCGATATTGATTAGTGGAAGACATTGACACCTCCGAAGTCGTAGGCATTAGGATAGCAGCACGTGCATTTGCAATATGGCTCGACTCCGCTTTCCCATGAGGTCTCAATGCCCATAGTCGAGTCCCATCCTTCCAAGTAGAACTCTAGATATCGTGTAGATTGTTCGGTCTCTACCAATTCATCATTGCTTCCACCTTACCGAGGTCAAAAGTTACTCCTTCACTGGATATCACATGTCCCAAGAATTTCACCTATCTAAGCCGAAACACATTGAGCTTGGCATACAATTCTTGTTCCTTAAATCTGGCTAGAGCTAGACTAACTAAACCATCTCATCTTATCTCATCATTACAACTTTATCAAACTCTCACACAAAATATAATTAACAATTCAAATTTTTTAAATCTCAAAACTAAAATAATATTAAAAAATTATATTCAAGTAATATTTTATTCAACTATCAACTTTTATCTCATCTTATCTGCATAACCAAATGAGACCTAAGGTATTTTGATGTTAGATCTATCTCCCTATTCGGTGGAGATCTGGGCAAATCTTCTGCAAAAACTTCAGGAAAGTCCTCTACATAGGTATTCCCTGAGCTCTTCATTCCTGGTAAACTCCTTGACTACCAATGCTAGATATGTCGACGCACCTCAACAATGCATCTCCTAACTTAAAAAGTTGAAATTATAGGTGTAGTTGCTCTAACTGACTCTCCTGCATAACCTACTTTATTAACCTTAGGTAACTCAAACACGACTTCCCTTTTTCGATAGTATATCCTGGCATAGTATCTGAACAACCAGTCTATCCCCAAAATCAAATCAATTCTCATTAGACAGAACACCAACAAATCGGCCTTCAATATTTTTCCTTCTACTTCTATAGGGCACTCTTTAACTACTCAAGTACAAGAAACAAAATGTGCAAATGTTGTAGACACAAAAGACTGGTGCGCCTGAATCAAATAGTGCACAAGTTGTAAACCTCAACAACTTGACATTATCTCACATTGACAATTATGCAATACTACTATTAGTATTGCATAATAGTTAAGATTATTGTTGCATAGTTAAACTAATGTTAACTAAGCTCAAAGCTCAAAAATATATATATAAATGTCTATAGAAATATTAGTGATAACTCCAACTTCTTCTATCTTTAGATTGTAGGTTTCCACATATTCCGGAGTGACCGGATACACTCGAGCTAGTACTTGGAGTCTTGGATTTGGTTCTCTATCGATGTTGGGGGCAGTTCCACTTCCCTAAGCATTATTGGGGTAGTCTCTAATCATTTGGCTTAGCTGACCATACTTGAAATAGACCCCTATGAGTATGCATTCGCCCCTATGTTTTCTATCACACTTCCCTTAGACAGTAGTATAGTTGGCATTTATCCCCCAATCATGATGCCCTTTCCCTTTATTAACTTCGGTTAACATCCTTTTATTTTCTGTGCTTCCACTTGCAACATATGGGAAAGCTCTTTTTCTCTCCGAATTAGTTTGGGCAGTTACGCCCCTCTGCTCAGCTTCAACAATTGCTATCACATTAACTAGTTCTTGATAATTTTCAATTTGGAAACAGGCCACCTGGTTGAAGATCCTCAACTATAAGCCCCCTTGAAATTTTGTTACCTGCATATTCTCCATGCCAATCAAATGAGGCACGGATCTTCCAAGCTCCATTAATCTGGCAATGTACTGCTTAACTGCCATGTTCCCTTGTATTAATGACGTGAATTCCTACACCTTCTATTGTTTAAAATTATTATGAATTGTCAAATAACTTGAATAAATAACAATGTAATTAGAACAATTGAAATACATTTTAAAAAAATAAAGGTAACTATATAAGAGATCATTTGCCAACTCCCTCCAACTCCATGTGACATCATAAAACCTAAAAACAAAAGGCAAAAAAAAAAAAAAAAGAGAGGATATGAATAATATGATGTATAAAAAAGAAAAGAACTTCAATTAAGAAAAAAAAATAACATGAGTAAAAACTATAAATAATTAATTAACAAACGAATGGTGTATCAAATCAAACTACCAATGTTGCAGCCAATGTAGATTGAGATGGAGTCTCTTTTCCCGAAGTTTTCCATACAACATTGAAACCCCAATTTAGATTAGGGATTTCAATTTTGAATCATCAAAATAGATTAGGTTAGAAGTTTCAAATTGATAGGTTTCAATCTGAAACCCTAAATTAGGTTAGGGGTTCAGATTGAATCCCTATATTATTTAGGATCTCAGATTCGACACTCTAAAATCGTCTAGGGGTTCAATCCAAACCCTTAAACTAATTTAGAATTTCAGATTGAAACTCTAAAACTTTCCCAAAACCTAACCTAATCACACAATCCAACTCCATAGCATCCAAACACAACTCCATCATCCATTGAAAATATAAAACAATTCGTATTTCAAAATTTCAAACATAGTGCCTCAAGATACTTACAAGGTGAGATTGAGAGAAATTGAACTCGGCGACAACGACGACGTGAGCTACAACAATGCTATGACTAAATGAGAGAGTTAAGAGAGAGTTTGAGAGAGAGTCTAAGGGGTTGTTTGGAAATAATTTTAATTTCATCCCATCCCATCTCATCTCATTTCATTTCATCCATTTTCATTTCATTTTCAAATATCACTCAAATATAAACACTTTCAAACTAATCATTACAATTTTTCCAAACTAATCATTACACATTTTCTAAACTTCCAAACAAAACACAGAAAACAAATAGACTTTTTCAAATTTTAAAGCAAAAATAATATTTTAATATTATAATATTTTTTATTCAACTTTTTCTTTCTCATTTCTCAAAACTAAATAAATATTTAACTCAAACTATCTTACTACTATTAACGAACAATCTAAATACTATTCACAAAATTCTTATCTCATCTCACTTTTTAAGCATTGCCTCTTTGAGAGGCATGAGAAAAAGACACAAAGATGTGGTGCAGGGGGATGATTAAACCTAAAATGAAATGACACCGAATAAACTCTCCAAAATAACGTCGTTTCAGTATAAAACTTATTTATTTTTAATATATATATGGGCCAGGCGGACAAGTGAAATATGAGCGGTGTAGAAGCCTATAAAGCCCAACACCTGCCTAGGCCTTTCACAATAGGCGGTTGCCCACCCGTCCCCCGTCTGCCTGCATGATGAAGGCCAGAGGACAATATTGCCCACCCCAGACAGGGGTCGATCGGGTCGGTTGGCAAAGCGGTACTTGGCCCCCAGGCCTAAGCTGTACCACTACCACAAATATATCCCCACCATCGGATTCTTTGCCCTCTAATACACCAACCACCGTCCGCGCTGCTTATTTCCAATAATGTACGTGCAGGTGAGGTTCATGTGCCAGCTTGATTCATTACAATCATATCACGTACGCCACTATCTTCAACGTGGGATTATTATATAGAGGAATGCTACACATCATCCCACACTACACATTTTATATATTAAAATATTATTTTTTATTTTATTTTATTCTTGTTAAACTAATTGAATTGTTCTATTTATTATCTACAAACTACATATTTATTATAGAAAAAATGAAAAAAAAATTAAAATAAATGTGGTGTGTGAAGTGTGAGGATGACAAGAAGAATTTTCCTATTATATATGCTTTTCTTTTCTCTAAGTTGGTACCTGTTCATGCTTTCATATCTTTCGATGCAGCGATGGGATGTGATAATCTCTATTTGTCAACTCACTACAATCAATCTCAACGAATTCTTCTCTTGTTATATATATCAGCCAAAGCTAATAAGCTAATTAAATGGATCCCATTTATTTCATTTCTTGCAAAATATACTGACTTTTTTCAATATAAAAATAAACATAACCCAAGTACAAAAGTAGTCCATATAACATCACACGACTTAATTTTTTTTTCTTATCAAATGTGTGATATATGAATTATGAGTAGAATAAATTAATTAATTTAAGAAGAATAAAAAAAATTAAAAATAAAATCTTTTAAAAGAAAAAGAGTTTAATATGTAAAAATGATGAGTAGTAAAGTTTAAATTACACTCGTAATTAAGAATCATGTAGAGTCTTCATGAGCGGCAACTCAGCCCATCTGAGCCCATAACCCCAAGCAAAGGCCCATCTTCTAAGAATAATGCAAGCCTACTAGCTTAGATGTAATGCAAATAACTGTATTTGAATCCTTCTACCTCGAATACCATTAATATGATATCACTTGTTTTAAAAGATAAATTTAATGCATATATATACCCTAGCAGCTTCTTTTAATAAATTTTCTGGATCCAAAGTTGGACCCCTAGTTTCATAAATCCATATATAATATACAGTTGGCGCTGCGAATTTATTTTCTTATATTTACGTACGGCATACTAATTACTGCTTATTGCGGGAAGATTTTGCAATGGAATTATATTTGAAAAGAAAAACCCGAAACTTTTTGACTTATTTATTTATTTTTGTCTGAATTTGCTTCTACACTCGGAAAGAATTGCATGCGGAACAAGCAAGGACGAGCTAGGGATGCATACGTGTCAGATGCTTCTATGTACAATGGGCAGGAATTTTTCCATTCATATGAAAATGAAATTTCAGAACCTTTGACCCTTGACTAGACAAATAAAATTTTTTTATAGGTAAAACTCATAATTTCTTTTAATTTAATAATTTTTTATATGTAAGATTCATAATATTTTTTAATTTTACATAAATACATTTAAATTCATTTTAACATCTAAATTGATCATCTTAAGTAAGTTTCACAAAACTCATTTTACCATTTTAATTTACTACTATTCATAATAAACTCGACTCAGGTCAACATCCAAACGAAATTTTAGAATAATCATTGTAAATAATAATAGATAATTCAGCAAAAAAATGATTTATTAATTAATTACTATTCACTAACAATATTACGGTCTTGAAATCTTAAAGATGATCACGCAGGTCGATATATATATATATTGCTAATTGCTACCTATATACAAATTTGTGTATCAATTTACGTATTAGTACTATTATTTTTATATTCAAAATTTAAATTATCATTATTTTTATTAAATTTAACTTTCTAACTAATTTTTATTAAATGAATGCATACACAAAATATCTTACAACCAAATTTTTTCATATCCAAGAGTCCAAAATTAATTAGCCCCATGCATGCATGCAATTAATACAATTAATTTGCTGAAGAAAAGTCATGTACGTACTCATGAAAATTAATTTTGTCGAAGTTCTATGTTGTCGAATCGCCATGAAAATTAGTACGTACGTGCACGATAGCTGCAAGTTTTCTCATTTTCTATGTACGAAATTTCTTGTGGGAATCCATGGTTTCCTGCGAAGTTACAAAATATGTACGAAATTTCTTGTACGTTACAAAATTGTAAGTACAATTTTCACATTAATTTCGAAGTATTCAATAAAGTACGTATATATCTCCTCATAACACTATAAATAAGGAAGCTAGCATCCTCTTTTTAGCGCAGAAACACAAACAAAATGAAGCCCGACGTTAGCTCTTCAGTGCTTATTCCATTTGTTGTTACTCTTCTTTTCTCATTTTTATGGGCAACTTCGGCTCACACCCATGAAGACTTCCTTCAATGCCTGACCCTTCATGCTGGAAACTCCACCTCCTCAATTTCTCAAGTCATTTACACCCCTGCCACTACAAGAAAAACTGGTTGCGAATATTATTTTCGCCGTAATAAATTGGCCACAATAGACTATTTTTCTTGTAGTGCGCCAATTCCTCATATTCATATGTATTGGAATTCTCCATACAAAATCCTAGATTCTCAACACCTGCCACCCCGAAACCTCTAGTCATTATTACGCCATTGCATGTCTCCCAAATTCAAGCAAGCATTAAGTGTTCCCAAAAACATGGCATGCAAATAAGAGTTAGAAGCAGTGGTCATGATTATGAGGGCCTTTCTTATGTTTCTTATGTTCCATTTGTCATAATTGATCTGATAAATCTTCGTTCAATCAATGTTGATGCAGAAAATGGCACTGCATGGGTCGAAGCCGGTGCCATTATCGGTGAAGTATACTATAGGATTGCCGAGAAAAGTAGAAACTTTGGCTTTCCAGCGGGAGTTTGCCCGACTGTGAGTGTTGGTGGACACTTTAGTGGGGGAGGGTACGGCACCTTGTTGCGCAAATATGGCCTTGCTGCAGATAATATTGTTGACGCCCAAATGATTGATGTTAAGGGCAGAATACTTGACAGAGAATCCATGGGAGAAGATCTATTTTGGGCCATTCGAGGAGGTGGAGGGGCTAATTTTGGAGTAATTGTTAAGTGGAAAATCAAGTTGGTTCATGTTCCATCAATTGTGACTGTATTCACAGTTAATAGGACCTTGGAGCAAAATGCAACCAAGCTTGTTCATCGGTGGCAATATGTTGAAGACAAGCTTGATGAAGACCTATTCATTCGCGTCATCTTGAATGCTGCCAATTCTAGCCAAGAAGGGAGGAGAACAATACAAGCTTCATTTAATTCCTTGTATCTTGGAGGGATAGATAATCTCCTTTCATTGATGCAAGAGAGCTTCCCTGAGCTGGGTTTGGTAAGAGAAGATTGCTCTGAAATGAGCTGGATTGAATCTACCCTCTACTTCGCTGGGTTTCCAAGTGGGGAATCTTTGGATGTATTGCTAAGCTGGACTCCTCTAACAAGACCAACTTTTTTCAAAGCAAAATCTGACTACGTGATGGAACCTATTCCAAAAGTTGGCTTAGAAGGGATTTGGGAGAGATTTTACCAAAAAGAGGCCGAGGAAGTGGAATTGATCTTGAGTCCGTATGGGGGAAGAATGAGTGAAATCCCGGAATCTGCAATTCCTTTCCCACATAGAGTTGGTAATATCTACAAAATCCAACACTTGGCGTATTGGGGAGAAGAAGGAATTGTGGCATCCGAGAGGCATGTAAGTTGGATCAGAAGGCTTTATAGTTACATGGCTGCCTATGTTTCAAAATCTCCAAGAGCTGCATACATCAATTATAGGGACCTTGACATTGGAACCAATAGTAAGGAAGGCAACACAAGCTATAGACGGGCAAGTACATGGGGTACTAAATATTTCAAGAGCAACTTTAACAGGTTGGTTCATGTGAAGACCATGGTTGATCCCACTAATTTCTTCAGGAATGAACAAAGTATCCCAGCNAAATTGAACTCGGCGACAACGACGACGTGAGCTACAACAATGCTATGACTAAATGAGAGAGTTAAGAGAGAGTTTGAGAGAGAGTCTAAGGGGTTGTTTGGAAATAATTTTAATTTCATCCCATCCCATCTCATCTCATTTCATTTCATCCATTTTCATTTCATTTTCAAATATCACTCAAATATAAACACTTTCAAACTAATCATTACAATTTTTCCAAACTAATCATTACACATTTTCTAAACTTCCAAACAAAACACAGAAAACAAATAGACTTTTTCAAATTTTAAAGCAAAAATAATATTTTAATATTATAATATTTTTTATTCAACTTTTTCTTTCTCATTTCTCAAAACTAAATAAATATTTAACTCAAACTATCTTACTACTATTAACGAACAATCTAAATACTATTCACAAAATTCTTATCTCATCTCACTTTTTAAGCATTGCCTCTTTGAGAGGCATGAGAAAAAGACACAAAGATGTGGTGCAGGGGGATGATTAAACCTAAAATGAAATGACACCGAATAAACTCTCCAAAATAACGTCGTTTCAGTATAAAACTTATTTATTTTTAATATATATATGGGCCAGGCGGACAAGTGAAATATGAGCGGTGTAGAAGCCTATAAAGCCCAACACCTGCCTCGGCCTTTCACAATAGGCGGTTGCCCACCCGTCCCCCGTCTGCCTGCATGATGAAGGCCGGAGGACAATATTGCCCACCCCAGACAGGGGTCGATCGAGTGGGTTGGCAAAGCGGTACTTGGCCCCCAGGCCTAAGCTGTACCACTACCACAAATATATCCCCACCATCGGATTCTTTGCCCTCTAATACACCAACCACCGTCCGCGCTGCTTATTTCCAATAATGTACGTGCAGGTGAGGTTATGTGCCAGCTTGATTCATTACAATCATATCACGTACGCCACTATATATATGCTTTTCTTTTCTCTAAGTTGGTACCTGTTCATGCTTTCCTATCTTTCGATGCAGCGATGGGATGTGATAATCTCTATTTGTCAACTCACTACAATCAATCTCAACGAATTCTTCTCTTGTTATATATATCAGCCAAAGCTAATAAGCTAATTAAATGGATCCCATTTATTTCATTTCTTGCAAAATATACTGACTTTTTTTCAATATAAAAATAAACATAACCCAAGTACAAAAGTAGTCCATATAAGAATGGATCTAGATAGGAACTGACGATAAATAATACAAGGAATTCATGAAAATCAAGACCATAGAAATCTACCGCAGGTAAATAACGTCTTAAAGAAACTTAGATTATAACATACTTATGGGCTCAATTTCCTACTATTCTTTTTCTCAGTAATTATTAATCTTACTTAGAAAAAAGTGTATAAAACATCATGAGTTAAATCTTATTTTCTATATTTTATACCATACAAAGTTACAAGAAAAATTCTACACATCATTTTCACATCACACATCACACGACTTAATTTTTTTTTCTTATCAAATGTGTGATATATGAATTGAGTAGAATAAATTAATTAATTTAAGAACAATAAAAAAAATTAAAAATAAAATCTTTTAAAAGAAAAAGAGCTTAATATGTGAAAATGATGAGTAGTAAAGTTCAAATTACACTCGTAATTAAGAATCATGTACAGTCTTCATGAGCGGCAACTCAGCCCATCTGAGCCCATAACCCCAAGCAAAGGCCCATCTTCTAAGAATAATGCAAGCCTACTAGCTTAGATGTAATGCAAATAACTGTATTTGAATACTTCTACCTCGAATACCATTAATATGATATCACTTGTTTTAAAAGATAAATTTAATGCATATATAATATACAGTTGGCGCTGCGAACTTATTTTCTTATATACTCGGAAAGAATTGCATGCGGAACAAGCAAGGACGAGCTAGGCATGCATACGTGTCAGATGCTTCTACGTACAATTGGCAGGAATTTTTCCATTCATATGACAATGAAATTTCAGAATCTTTGACCTTTGATCAGATAAATAAAATCTCTTTATACGGAAAATTTATAATCTTTTTCAACTTAATAAATTTTTATATGTAAAATTTATAATATCTTTTAACTTTACATAAATATATTTAAATTTATCTTAACATCTAAATTGATCATCTTAAGTAAGTTTCATAAAACTCATTTTACTATTTCAATTTACTACTATTCATAATGAATTCGACTCAAGTCAACATCCAAACGAAATCTTAGAATGATCATTGTAAATAATAATTGATAATTCAGCAAAAAAATGATTTATTAATTAATTACTATTCACTGACAATATTACGGTCTTGAAATCTGAAAGATGATCACGCAGGTCGACATATATATATATATATATTGCTAATTGCTACCTATAAACAAATTTAACAAATTTTTTTATTAATTTACGTATTAATACTATTATTTTTATATTTAAAATTTAAATTATCATCATTTTTATTAAATTTAACTTTCTAACTAATTTTTATTAAATGAATGCATACACAAAATATCTTACAACCAAATTTTTTCATATCCAAGAGTCCAAAATTAATTAGCCCCATGCATGCATGCAATTAATACAATTAATTTGCTGAAGAAAAGTCATGTACGTACTCATGAAAATTAATTTTGTCGAAGTTCTATGTTGTCGAATCGCCATGAAAATTAGTACGTACGTGCACGATAGCTGCAAGTTTTCTCATTTTCTATGTACGAAATTTCTTGTGGGAATCCATGGTTTCCTGCGAAGTTACAAAATATGTACGAAATTTCTTGTACGTTACAAAATTGTAAGTACAATTTTCACATTAATTTCGAAGTATTCAATAAAGTACGTATATATCTCCTCATAACACTATAAATAAGGAAGCTAGCATCCTCTTTTTAGCGCAGAAACACAAACAAAATGAAGCCCGACGTTAGCTCTTCAGTGCTTATTCCATTTGTTGTTACTCTTCTTTTCTCATTTTTATGGGCAACTTCGGCTCACACCCATGAAGACTTCCTTCAATGCCTGACCCTTCATGCTGGAAACTCCACCTCCTCAATTTCTCAAGTCATTTACACCCCTGCCACTACAAGAAAAACTGGTTGCGAATATTATTTTCGCCGTAATAAATTGGCCACAATAGACTATTTTTCTTGTAGTGCGCCAATTCCTCATATTCATATGTATTGGAATTCTCCATACAAAATCCTAGATTCTCAACACCTGCCACCCCGAAACCTCTAGTCATTATTACGCCATTGCATGTCTCCCAAATTCAAGCAAGCATTAAGTGTTCCCAAAAACATGGCATGCAAATAAGAGTTAGAAGCGGTGGTCATGATTATGAGGGCCTTTCTTATGTTTCTTATGTTCCATTTGTCATAATTGATCTGATAAATCTTCGTTCAATCAATGTTGATGTAGAAAATGGCACTGCATGGGTCGAAGCCGGTGCCATTATCGGTGAAGTATACTATAGGATTGCCGAGAAAAGTAGAAACTTTGGCTTTCCAGCGGGAGTTTGCCCGACTGTGAGTGTTGGTGGACACTTTAGTGGGGGAGGGTACGGCACCTTGTTGCGCAAATATGGCCTTGCTGCAGATAATATTGTTGACGCCCAAATGATTGATGTTAAGGGCAGAATACTTGACAGAGAATCCATGGGAGAAGATCTATTTTGGGCCATTCGAGGAGGTGGAGGGGCTAATTTTGGAGTAATTGTTAAGTGGAAAATCAAGTTGGTTCATGTTCCATCAATTGTGACTGTATTCACAGTTAATAGGACCTTGGAGCAAAATGCAACCAAGCTTGTTCATCTCGTTCAACGGTGGCAATATGTTGCAGACAAGCTTGATGAAGACCTATTCATTCGCGTCATCTTGAATGGTGCCAATTCTAGCCAAGAAGGGAGGAGAACAATACAAGCTTCATTTATTTCCTTGTATCTCGGAGGGATAGATAATCTCCTTTCATTGATGCAAGAGAGCTTCCCAGAGCTGGGTTTGGTAAGAGAAGATTGCTTTGAAATGAGCTGGATTGAATCTACCCTCTACTTCGCTGGGTTTCCAAGTGGGGAATCTTTGGATGTATTGCTAAGCTGGACTCCTCTAACAAGACCAACTTTTTTCAAAGCAAAATCTGACTACGTGATGGAACCTATTCCAAAAGTTGGCTTAGAAGGGATTTGGGAGAGATTTTACCAAAAAGAGGCCGAGGAAGTGGAATTGATCTTGAGTCCGTATGGGGGAAGAATGAGTGAAATCCCGGAATCTGCAATTCCTTTCCCACATAGAGTTGGTAATATCTACAAAATCCAACACTTGGTGTATTGGGGAGAAGAAGGAATTGCGGCATCCGAGAGGCATGTAAGTTGGATCAGAAGGCTTTATAGTTACATGGCTGCCTATGTTTCAAAATCTCCAAGAGCTGATACATCAATTATAGGGACCTTGACATTGGAGCAAATAGTAAGGAAGGCAACACAAGCTATAGACGGGCAAGTACATGGGGTACTAAATATTTCAAGAGCAACTTTAACAGGTTGGTTCACGTGAAGACCATGGTTGATCCCACTAATTTCTTCAGAAATGAACAAAGTATCCCAGCTCTTTCATCCTGGTGAGAGGTGATTTTAAAGCTGATGCTTAATTAAAAAAGATATTGTACTCAACAATAAATCCTCTCTCAATCTCGTTTTACTTATTATTCCATTTAATAAGCACATATCATAAAGGCCATGTATATCAATATTTTATGTGCGTTGTAAAATAAAATTAGGGTTTCCACAAATTGAGGCATATATTATTATTATTTTTTGGTTGCGAAAAATGTTCCATTTGTATTAATAATCAACCAAGAAGTTAGTGAATACAATGAGGATAATCCTCTACATGAATAGACTCCTCAGAGATTCTAGTGAGCTTTTAGCTAAACAATGGGCCACTACATTGAGTTGCTTTGGTATATGATAACTTGCCAATCACCTAAGAGTATCATAAACTACTTAATGTCTGAGATGAGAAGACCTACTGAGCTCCAGCTTTCTTCATGGCTTTCGTGTGACGCCCCCAACTCCCACGTACGGACACGTGGAAATCAAGATGTCGGGACGATGACAACACGGGTCACACATCCCATCGCCAAGTGCCAAATGTGTGTGTACATGCAATATGTGTACAAATAAAAACACGCAATGGATAATAAAGTCATATAACTAAGTTCCAGAATTTTTGTTTAACTACAAACTAGTTTAAAACAAGCGTAAATAAAATATTACATGTTCAACATATCAAATCCAAATACATACCAATAAAAACAATAAATATAATATATAAAAAGCCATCCAAATTACTCCTCCAGCGGAGCCGTCTCCTCGAGCTCAGCCTCCTCATCCTCTACATCTGCACCAAAATCTACAGTACCAAAAAAGGTGCTGCAGGTAAGTAATAATCCAAATGACGCAAGATAAAAACATATTACAACCCAAACAATATGCATGAAGTATGCCCAATGCACATGTCTCATAAACCACATCTTTCCACGTACGCCAAAAGTCCCATTTGGCCCAAAACCTTTCCTTTAAATTTTTCCTCGCCATTATCCCAGATAATGGCCCAAAAACCAGTCTCGCCATTTTCCCAGAAAATGGCCCAAATCCAAGTCTCAAAACCATTTTCCATTTTTCCTTAATCGAATGCACCATGACCTCCCCTAGGGGTCATCCGCAAACCTTGGCTCCCTTCGTCACACCATAGGTAACGACCATGCATGTGACTTCGTAACGAGCGATGCCCATTTCCGCGCCCCGCGCGTTCGTAGCCAAGCATCCTCTAGCCCCCGCCAGTAGAGGGGCCACGGAGTCGGTATGAGAGCGTTACCATTCCGCCCGCTCCCGTTGTCGCCCAGCGACAACTCAGGGGATGTCACTCAGTATATTACGCTCCCGAGTGACCAGAGGAGCTCCACCGAGATAATACCCCATCTCGGCTTGGGGTCGTGATATACACGCACCCAAAATCCATTTAACTCATGAAAATCCCATTTTCAATAAAATGTACATGAATATGCATGCACAATGCCATGCAATTAAAATCACACAAATTAACCAACATATCCCAAACATCAATAATAACCAACAAACAACTCCTTCCTCAATTCCAACTGACCCCCGACTCCTCGGACTCAGTCCGGAATAACCAACAAGATCACAAATAATTATTGTAAAGGTAATAATATATTTAAATCTAAAACGAAGTTTGGAAAATACTTTCAGTGCTATATATTAATTTTCGATGGATCGGCGCGTAGCAAACGATGAAGGAAAAGCAATGTAACAGTGAAATTTCACTTTGGCCGTGGGTTGTGAAATACCCACTTTTGAACGGGGACAAGCCAAGGCTCGAGATTGAAAGGGAATAACTTAGGGGTGTTTATGAAGCTAAGGGAAGCGGAGTTTGGCCATGGGTGGCGGCGGAAATGGCGGTGGAAGGGCTTAAACACCCAAATCGGAAACTAGCTTGTGGGAGCTGCTCCGGCGACGGATCGAGGCCGGAAATGGGTGGGTTAGGACGGCAAGGAGTCGGTGATGAAGTGGTGAAGAGATGGTGGCCGGAGGTGGAGCGACGGCAGAAAACCGGAGCTAAAACAGTGCAGCTTAGATGTGCTTTTCCGGCTAAACGGCGGCACGGTTGGGGATGAAATTTGGTGGGGTTGTTCACCGGAGGGAGGGGAAGAGAATGGTGGTGGTGGTGTGGGCCACGTCGTCGGTGAGCGGTGGGTCTGGGCTACCGGACGGAATGCTTGAGGGAGAGGAGAGAGAGAAAGAAAATCGCACGGGTTGGGGGGCTCGGGGGAGAAAGAAAGAAGGAAGAAAAAGAGAAAGAAAAGAAAAAGAAAAAGAGAAAAGAAAAAGGAAGGAAAAGAAATGAGGTCCAATCCTCACCTCCGTAGTCTAAAAACTGATCCAGCGAAAATAACTTTAAAAGCAATAAAACCAAGAAAATATTTTAAACACAATGTAAAGCTAAAATATAATAAATAACTAGTAAAAACTAACTATTTAATTTTAAATCCCAAGACAAGCTAAAATAAATTAAACAGCAATTTAAATTCAAATAACAATTAAAATCAATTTAAAATCTGATAATTTAAAATAAAGGAACTATTATAATAATTAAATTAAAATATTCCTTCAGCGAAAATACACATAAAAACGGGGTGTCACATTTTGATTGCCTTAACCACAATCAATGAGTCCCATTCGAGAATGATAGAGTTGATGCCTAGATCAACACAAAATTTGACAACTCTCAGAGCTGCAATAGCTTCCTCCAACAGAGGGTCAGGGAAGGAGGCACAGGTGGATCTTAGGGTGGTTGTGACACACCCATTCCAGTCCCTAATAACTACCTCTATGCCAACTCTGCAGTGAACTTCGTCAATGGCAACATCCCAGTTGACTTTGTAATGGTTTAGGGGGGGTTTGCACCACTGGGGTAGGGTGGAGATCAAAGTAGTTTTCTTATCATGGGTCCTCTTTAGCAATTGAAGCTCTGATATACTAGAAGAAACTAGCTTGGTGACTTGCTAGGGGGGATACGAATTGGGAGTCAAAGACCAACTTGTTTCTCCAGTGCCAAAGTTGCTTGGCTGTAAGCACCAATGTGATCTGATCCTCAATAGACAATGTTGACAAGAGCTGGTCTAGGATCTAGTTAGGGACTATTGACAACAATGTTGACAATGTTGAGGCATATATGCATGCCTTTTGATGCATATATATATATATAAAGAAAAACATATATATTTTTTGTGACATGTTTATGTTCCATTAATATAGTTTTCATTTACATCAATTCACAACAATAGATTTGAATTTTGTGACCAAAAAAACTGTTATTGAAAATGACAAATCGTCACTAAAACTAGTTTGTGACGGTTTGAAATGTCACCACAACTGTCACGTAAAAGGCATCACAGAAAAGAATTTGCGACAGTTTACTGTTCAAACGTCACAATTTTTTTTTTTTTTTTGTAATGGTTGGAAGTCTTCCGTGAGATGTAACATTCAAACATGAAAATTTTTGTGACAGTTAAAATCTGTCACATAAACTAACCTTCAAATGTATATATAAACATTTTAACGTAAACCCGACTGATTAACATTCAAACAACAGAAGTTGACGTGCATTGTTTTTATTTCAAACATTTAATATTTACTCAACGGAGAACCATTCAAACATGAATTGCCTAACATTCAGATGTTTGGTCGACGTTCAGATGTTTGTATGAGGGTGGGTACATTTGGTTTAACATTCGAACGGTTAGATTGTATGAGGCTGGGTATGTTCAAACAAAGTGCGTTACGTTTGAATGGTTTGTGATAATTTGGTGGTGTTTTGTTCGAACGTTTCTTATTTACATTCGAACGTATATATTAGATATACTAATTTCATAAAATTTAAAAATATACAAATTGTATCATATTATACCATAAATTTAACAACTAATAATGTCTTATAGAGTTACAAAATTAGATATTAAAAGTTATAAAGAATGATAATATTGATAAAATTTATTTCTCCTTCTTTCCTTGCACATCGCGATTTTGCTGTAGTGACATAACACGCTCCATCTGGACCATCATCTACCTCTGTACTTGTTCTTGGACTTCAATGCATATTCTTTCCTCATGGTCTCTTTGTTATTCTTGCTAACACGTATCTAAATCCGACTGTTGCGATAATAGAGACTCCAACTCCAGCTATCTCAACTTCATCTGTTCAATTTCTTGACATGTTGCATCTAAACCCTTGGTAAGATTATTGTAAATGTAATTTATGTTTGGCTAGGATTAGATGCATATGATGTTAGGAATAAATGTAATCTTATTTGGACTCTATTGATTCGAGAAGAATAAGTATTTGAATTAGAATTCTTATCACATCTCTTTTGTATTATAAGATAAGAGTTAACAAGAGTCCTAAGTATGTTTAGAGTCTAAGCATCAGTTGAAGAGATAAAGACGCAAGTCGTATTGAAGAAACTGAAGCTGATCTGAACTCGATGCAATCCAAAAAGATAATCTAGTCTGAGGTGTTCGCAAGTTGTTAGAAATGTATATGACTGTGAAACTGGATAAACCTGTCAGCTGAGTCCTCTCCTAGTCAATGATAGCATTACATATCTATAAAAGAGTCGGCTGAGGGTTTACCCTCAGGACTTGGAACTACACATATTTACATTGATCGAGAGCTTGAGGATCTGGGTAGAATTTCAAGGGATTGTGCAAAGGAAAATTCCATGGAATTGAGGATCAGTTCATGGAATTGAGGGGGAGCATATTCCAAGGGGGGGTTATTCTGTTCGAGATTCAACCACTAGAGGTTCTAGTAGGAAAGGAAACTGTGACGCCCCCAAATTCCGCTTGGGATTGAACGGACATTTGAAGCTTCGAGACATGCAACACAAGGTTACCTGCCCCCGTTCATGACATATAAGATGCAATGTTCCTAACATGCATCTAGCATTATGCAATATTCGCAGCGGATAATTTTTTTCTTTAGCAATACTATGCACCAAACTAAAAATTATCCCAAATACTTGAAACATATNGTTTACCCTTAGGACTTGGAACTGCACATATTTACATTGATCAAGGGCTTGGGGATCTGGGTAGAACTTCAAGGGATTGTGCAAAGGAAAATTCTGATGTGAAGGATTTTTTCTAAGAAGCTCAGTTCATGGAATTGAGGGGGAGCATATTCCAAGAGGGAGTTATTCTGTTCGAGATTCAACCACTAGAGGTTCTAGTAGGAAAAGCAATGGTTGGAGAGTGTTAGAAGTTCTGACTACCTACTACGGTAGAAGACAAGCGGCTCGCATGTCTTGAGTAAACGCGTCTGGTTACAAAGGTTTTGTAAACGGTTTACTTGTAGTTCTCACGATCAATGAATTGACTTTCCTGGGTTTGGTTGCCCTGTAGGGTTTTATCTTTGAAGAGTTCTTTAGAGAGTTTCCTTTTGTAACCAAATAAGTGTGTTAACGTTATTAAGATACATTGGTTACTAATCGATGCTAACAACTTGTATTGAGTGTTAATGTGTAGAATAAGGGGTACTTGGGTAATTTCAATTAGCATTAGAGCGTGGTTCACTCAATCTGAGTGTGATTTGTTCCCCTTGAAGATCATGGCAACACTATTATCACCACTAAAATTTCATGGTGATAACTATGCCTACTAGAAGTTAAGGATGACAGCATTTATGAAACTGCTTGATGAGAAAATATGGTTAACCATGGAATCAGGATGGACGAGGCCCACATCACCTATAGAAGAATGGACCAAAGAACAATCTAGCAGCTGCAATTGGAACAACAAAGGTCTAAATGCCATTTTTATGGCAATTTCACCTGATGAATTCAAGAGGATTCCTATGTGTGAGAATGCTAAAGATGGTTGAGATATTTTGGAAACCATACATGAAGGGACCAAGACAGTGAAAAATTCTAAATTACAAATATTGACCTCAAAATTTGAGGAAATAAAAATGCTGGATGATGAGACCTTTAATGAGTTTTATGCTAAACTAAATGATATTGTTAACTCCAGGTACAATCTCAGTGAGAAGGTGAAGGAGGCACGAGTTGTGAAAAAAATTTCTGAGATCCCTGCCTAAAAGGTTTCGAGCAAAGGTGACAGCTATAGAAAAAAGTAAAAATTTAGACACAATTTGGGTAGAAGAACTAGCAGGCTCTTTGCAAACCTATGAATCTATTCTTCCACAATAGAAGAAAGGTAAGTCCATCGCACTCAAAACTACTAAAGAAGAGAGTCATTCTGATGATGAAGATTTGTGCAATGATGACCTAGCCCTTGTGGCAAGAAAATTATAAAAATTCTGGTTTAATAAAAAGAATTCTGGAAAAATGAGAAAATGTAAGAATTTTGTTAAAAAGAATAAACTTGAAAAATGGAATAAAGACAAAACCAAGACTAAAGAGAAAGTCCAATGTCACATAAGAATTGAATGTTCGAATTTCAAAAGAAAGGCAAAAGCTTTGAATACTACTCTGAGTGATGATTTTGATTCTGAAGATTCAGACACAACTTCTGATAGTGACACTGCTTTTATTGCTTTCTCTGCATCGATTACTGATCATGATGACAAGAACAAACAATGCATTGATGACAACATGGGTATGTGTGACACTGATTCTGATGTTACTACAGAAGTGTCTAATCATGAATTAAGTGTGTAGGAAGCATATGAGGAATTATGTGAAGAGTTCGTGAAAATCCAAAAAGTAAACAAAAAGCTATAAAAAAATCCAACCACCATGGAGAATGAGAAGAAAAATTTGGTGGAGGCACTGAAACTGATAGAACTGGAATTGACAAAGCTGGGTGACCAGAAAAAGGTGCTAGAAAATGAGTTGGTAGCGTGTTAGGAATTTAAAAAAAAAAAAACTCCCATTCCAAAACTAAATGAACTACTGAAGGTTCAACGAGATAGTTTCGATCGCACAGGGTTGGGATACAATACTTCCAAAGATTCATATCATAACGTATCCGCTGCCTCTACATCCAAAGGTATCACCTTTGTAAAAGGAAGTCATACAGAAAATATCTCAAAGAAATCTGTTAGGAAAGGCAAGTCAACGATGATTTCTCCAGGTAAGTCCAAAGGAATGTTTGCTCTTGCTTGTCATTTTTGTGGAATAATTGGACACCTCAAAAAAAATTGCTTTAGACTTAGAAAAGCAAAAGAGAAAGGAAAGAGAAATAAGTTTTTGAGTAAGGATAATAATCTAGAATTTAAAGTGGACAAATTGAGCAATCAAGTAAACACCCTAGGTAAGAAACTTTGTGAATTATCCGAATTATGTTTTTCAAAAAATTTAAAGAATGCGAATATCAAGACCAAGTGGGTAGTAAAAGAAAAGGCCGTATGTCTGGTAGCACACACAACACTCAAAGCAATGGACACTAGCATGTGGTATTTGGATAGTGCTTACTCTAGACATATGACAGGAGACAAAGGATTGTTTAGAAAAATTGAGTCCACTAGGGGTGGATCAATAACCTTCGGTGATGGAAGTACAACAACAATGGAAAGAAAGGGAAGTGGGAATGTTCCTAGTTTACCTACTCTTTTTTTTGCTAATGGTCTCAAGACCAATCTGTTAAGTATCAGTCAATTTTGTGATGACAATCTTTCTGTGCAGTTCTCAAAGGATGAATGCAAAGTCTACAATAGTGCTGGAAAATGGATCTTAATTATGGATTGAAGCGAGCACCTTGAGCATGGTATGAAAGACTCACAAAATACTTGCTTGACAATGACTTTGCTAGAGGTCAAGCTGACCGAACACTATTTTTAAGAAAATCTGGTAAGCATCTACTTATAGCTCAGATATATGTAGATGATATTGTGTTTGGATCCACTCTTAAAAAACTTTCACATGAGTTTTCCAAAGAAATGAAAAATGAGTTTGAAATGAGTATGATTGGTGAATNAGAGATGAAAGAGAGAGAAGAAAAAGGAAAAAGGAAAAAGTGAAGGGAAAAGGGTAGGGGCCTAGGTAATTAACTTCAATCCTACGTTTCGGGATCCTCAAATAAACCAACGATGAGTTAAAACACTGATTTGAAAACGCGTAAGTGTTTTATTTTAAATAAAACACTACGAGTAATTAAGGTAGAATATCATTTTATAAACAAAGTTTAATAATATTTCCTCATCATTATTTAAAATGATAAAGTACCGTTAATTAATCGAAGAGGATAAAATCATTTAAATTAATAAAACACTTAATTACAACACTGAGAGGAATTAAGATAAAATATTATTTTACAAACTAAGGTTTATAAAATAATATTTCTTCATCATTATATAAAATGATAAAGCATCATTAATTACTCAGAGAGGATAAAACCATTTAATTTAAATAAGAGATTTCAACGAAAAAAAATAAACCCCTTAATATCTTAAAACAACTAAAATATTTAATCTAAGTAATTATCCACAATTATAATATTTTCAGAACTCATTAAATTATTATAATTGTGCTACTTTAAGAAAAACAAGCTTATCTAATACTTTGAAATTCGGTGGATAAGATCCGTAATACGCCATCGAGGTACAACGCTTAGGATAATTCTGTTCATGATTTTACAGTTGTCGGTGAAGAACAAAGTAACGTGATTTACGGAAAAAGATAAATTATGCACGTGATTTCGGGTGAGGGTAGAGACGAGAGAGATAGCGATTACTGTCGGGAAAGAATCCAAAACTGATTGCCATGCTGTCAATATGTGCGAAAAAAAAAGAGAAGGGTGAGGAGATAAGACTAAATTTTAGCGGGCTGTTACATAAATGGTTGGAGAGTGTTAGAAGTTCTGACTACCTACTACGGTAGAAGACAAGCAGCTCACATGTCTTGAGTAAACGAGTCTAGTTACAAAGGTTTTGTAAACGGTTTACTTGTAGTTCTCACAATCAATGAATTGACTTTCCTGGATTTGGTTGCCCCGTAGGGTTTTATCTTTAAAGAGTTCTTTAAAGAGTTTCCCTTTGTAACCAAATAAGTGTGTTAATGTTATTAAGATACATTGGTTACTAATCGATGCTAACAACTTGTATTGAGTGTTAATGTGTAGAATAAGGGGTACTTGGGTAATTTTAATTAGCATTAGAGTGTGGTTCACTCAATCTGAGTGTGATTTGTTCCCCTTGAAGATCATGGCAACATTATCATCACCACTAAAATTTCATGGTGATAACTATGCCTACTAGAAGTTAAGGATGAAAGCGTTTCTGAAACCGCTTGATGAGAAAATATGGTTAACCATGGAATCAGGATGGACGAGGCCCATATCAACTATAGAAGAATGGACCAAAGAACAATCCAGCAGTTGCAATTGGAACAACAAAGGTCTAAATGCCATTTTTATGGAAATTTCACCTGATGAATTCAAGAGGATTTCTATGTGTGAGAATGCCAAAGATGGTTGGGATATTTTGGAAACCATACATGAAGGGACCAAGACGGTGAAAAATTCTAAATTACAAATATTGACCTCAAAATTTGTGGAAATAAAAAAGCTGGATGATGAGACCTTTAATGAGCTTTATGCTAAACTAAATGATATTGTTAACTCTAGGTACAATCTCAGTGAGAAGGTGAAGGAGGCACAAGTTGTGAAAAAAATTCTGAGATCCCTGCCTGAAAGGTTTCGAGCAAAGGTGACAGCCATAGAAAAAAGTAAAAATTTAGACACAATTTGGGTAGAAGAACTGGCAGGCTCTTTGCAAACCTATGAATCTATTCTTCCACAACAGAGGAAAGGTAAGTCCATCGCACTCAAAACTACTAAAGAAGAGAGTCATTCTGATGATGAAGATTTGTACAATGATGACCTAGCCCTTGTGGCATGAAAATTATAAAAATTCTTGTTTAATAAAAAGAATTCTGGAAAAATGAGAAAATGTAAGAATTTTGTTAAAAAGAATAAACTTGAAAAATGGAATAAAGACAAAACCAAGACTAAAGAGAAAGTCCAATGTCACATAAGAATTGAATGTTCGAATTTCAAAAGAAAGGCAAAAGCTTTGAATACTACTCTGAGTGATGATTTTGATTCTGAAGATTCAGACACAACTTCTGATAGTGACACTGCTTTTATTGCTTTTTCTGCATCGATTACTGATCATGATGACAAGAACAAACAATGCATTGATGACAACATGGGTATGTGTGACACTGATTCTGATGTTACTACAGAAGTGTCTAATCATGAATTAAGTGTGTAGGAAGCATATGAGGAATTATGTGAAGAGTTCGTGAAAATCCAAAAAGTAAACAAAAAGCTATAAAAAAATCCAACCACCATGGAGAATGAGAAGAAAAATTTAGTGAGGGCACTGAAACTGATAGAACTGGAATTGACAAAGCTGGGTGACTAGAAAAAGGTGCTAGAAAATGAGTTGGTAGCGTGTCAGGAATTTAAAGAAAAAACTCCCATTCCAAAACTAAATGAACTACTGAAGGTTCAACGAGATAGTTTCGATCGCATAGGGTTGGGATACAATACTTCCAAAGATTCATATCATAACGTATCCGCTGCCTCTACATCCAAAGGTATCACCTTTGTAAAAGGAAGTCATACAGAAAATATCTCAAAGAAATCTGTTAGGAAAGGCAAGTCAACGATGATTTCTCCAGGTAAGTCCAAAGGAATGTTTGCTCTTGCTTGTCATTTTTGTGGAATAATTGGACACCTCAAAAAAAATTGCTTTAGACTTAGAAAAGCAAAAGAGAAAGGAAAGAGAAATAAGTTTTTGAGTAAGGATAATAATCTAGAATTTAAAGTGGACAAATTGAGCAATCAAGTAAACACCCTAGGTAAGAAACTTTGTGAATTATCCGAATTATGTTTTTCAAAAAATTTAAAGAATGCGAATATCAAGACCAAGTGGGTAGTAAAAGAAAAGGCCGTATGTCTGGTAGCACACACAGCACTCAAAGCAATGGACACTAGCATGTGGTATTTGGATAGTGCTTACTCTAGACATATGACAGGAGACAAAGGATTGTTTAGAAAAATTGAGTCCACTAGGGGTGGATCAATAACCTTCGGTGATGGAAGTACAACAACAATGGAAAGAAAGGGAAGTGGGAATGTTCCTAGTTTACCTACTCTTTTTTTTGCTAATGGTCTCAAGACCAATCTGTTAAGTATCAGTCAATTTTGTGATGACAATCTTTCTGTGCAGTTCTCAAAGGATGAATGCAAAGTCTACAATAGTGCTGGAAAATGGATCTTAATTATGGATAGAAGCGAGCACCTTGAGCATGGTATGAAAGACTCACAAAATACTTGCTTGACAATGACTTTGCTAGACGTTAAGCTGACCGAACACTATTTTTAAGAAAATCTAGTAAGCATCTACTTATAGCTCAGATATATGTAGATGATATTGTGTTCGGATCCACTCTTAAAAAACTTTCACATGAGTTTTCCAAAGAAATGAAAAATGAGTTTGAAATGAGTATGATTGGTGAATTAAATTTCTTTCTTGGAATTCAAATTAAACAAACTGAAGAACGAATTTTTATTTCACAATCTAAATATGGTAAAGATCTTGTTAAGAAATTTGGCATGGAAGGGAAGACATATGCGCACACTCCGATGAGCACTTTAGTTAAATATGCTTAGATTCTATAGGTAAGAGCATTGATCCTACTCTCTATAGAAGCATGATAGGAAGTCTTCTTTACATTACTGCTAGTAGACCTGATATTGCTTTTAGTGTAGGTGTATGTGCACAATTTCAGGCAAATCCTAAAAAATACACCTCACTATAGTAAAACAAATCTTGAAATACCTGAATGCTACAGTTGACTATGGAATTTGGTATTCCAGAGATTCAAATCTGAGTCTGGTTGGCTATTCTGATGCTGACTGGGCTGGTAATGCTGACAATAGAAAAAGCACCATAGGTGGTTGTTTTTATTTCGGTAGCAATCTGATAGCATGCATGAGCAAGAAGCAAAATTCCATCTCCCTATCCACTGCTGAAGTCGAATACATTGCGGCTAGTAGGTTTTGCACTCAGTTTCTTTGGATGAAAAAGATGCTTGAGGACTACGGGTTCTCTCAAGATACTATGACTATTTATTGCGACAATACAGGTGCCATTTGTATCTCGAAGAACCATGTGCAACATTCGCGAGCCAAGCACATAGATATAAGGCATCACTTCATACGAGACATGGTTGAAACAAAGGTAGTGTCACTAGAACATGTTGACACCGAACACCAACTGGCAGATTTGTTCACCAAACATTTAGATGGTCTAAGGTTTGAATTTCTAAGGAAGGACGTTGGTGCGTGTGACATGCCCTGATTTTTGTTTTATTTTCTTTATAATAAAAAAATGTTGTTTGTTTTAATTGATTTTTTTTTTTTACAATCTTTGTGTGGCTATCATGTGTAAGGTACAGGTTTTTCTGAGTCTATCGCGTCTATGAGCCTTGTGACTTCACCTATTGATTTGTTGTGATCGAGGTAGATCTTCTCTGGTATGTGTTCTTACTTTTGATGCACAACTCTTAAAAAAGATCACTCAAGAATTCGATTCTCTACACTGTGAGGAGGTAAATCTAACCTCTTAATAAGTTGGTGACACCATGCATATACTCATATAATGCACCAAGCAAGGGGGAGTCTATGCCTTGAATTGACTAAAACTAGTTGAACCTATTGCCCAAATAGAAAAAGGTCTCCTCTTGCCATGCCCACAGGTCAATCCTTATAGAAAAAGTCGGGTGTTCAAAATTCATTACGGAAAAAGACAAACACTCATGCATGGATCTAAGCTCTATTTTTCCTTGAGAGAAAAAAAAACATTGCCTTATTCATTATGGAAAAAGATGAGTAATACAAACTGGACATATAGAGTCAATCTGACCCTGTGCTTGGAGAGAAATACCTTTCCGAGTATATAGGCCCTAGCATAACGTTTGACTTTCAAGAAAAGTTCACCCTTCTTGGAACGTTTTAAAGAAAGGGGAAGTAAGGAGAAAAAAAGGAGCAAAAGAAATAATAAAAATGGAAATATTTATTTGCCTCACACACACACGAGTTCTTGGGAGATTCTCTATTAAGAAAACTGCTCAATGGTAAGACTAATCAGTTGGAAATACTTCTCCTAAAAAGAGGGGGGGGGGGTGGGATGAGTGGAACAAAGTCCAGGACAGAGAATACTCAAAAAGGCGCAAATCTTATGGATGAGTGGAACATTTTTTTTCTTGTTAGGGTTCTTTAAAATTGTTTTCCTTTTCCAAATTTTTTTTTAAAAAAAATAAAAAAGTAAAAAAAGGAGCATAAATAACTGGACTTAATGTGGAGAGTTGCCTTTAAGGCATACTCTACGTGTTGAGAGAAAAGGGGGCCCGCGTGCATGGCACGTTTCAAGCCTTGGGCGGGAAATTGGAAATAAAACTACTCTATAGCATTAACTGCATGCCCTCACCACTAATCTATCATTAAGCCCCGATTCTCATTTCCCATAACCTTGGTTGCCTCCTCTGATACTCATTGAGAAGGAAAAACCCCAAAATCTGTTCATGTTTTCTGAAGCTTCCTTCCTCGTGTTAATCCTTCTACGCGACCTCAAGGTAAGTTATCTTTTCTGAATATACTCTCTGAAGATTGTTCGTCTCTTGAGGATTCCTCTTAGGGATTTACTGTTCTTGCTTCTTTAAAAGTTCTCTAAAATACCTTAAGCTTTTCGGAAGTCCGTTTGGTTTAAGACTTGAAAATCTATTGGAAGGGGTTAGATACGGTTTTGAAAAAACATGCATGTTGGGTTTTGTTGAGAAAGGTGATGAATAGAGTCTGCATGACTCTGTTTGGCTTGCCTTAATTTTGTTATTCTTCACTCTGTATTGCATGACTTTTTGTTAGGGTTAGATAATTTTTCCCATCTCATACAAATTACTAAAAGTATATGTGATTTTTGGGAAATTTTCTAGAAATATGAGTATAAATGGGTAAATTTTTTAGGAGATATTATTTCACTTTGAGATCAGGTTACGTCAATATTTGTGAAGAAAAGTGAATCTGGGTACCTTAGTACACTGCGTGTTTGTCATACTCATAAAGGATTATTTTCTTGTGTAGATGAAATACAAAACTATTGCAAAGAAAGCCAAATTCGATCGAAAGGTACTTCCAGAAAATTCTTCGAGTAAGGAGGAATCTGAATTACTTGAGAAAACACCAAAGAAAGCTAAGGTAGCAGACTAAGGGTCAGCTCTGAATAAGGGAGTAGGGAGTACTTCAAAGCCCTCCTCCACAGGCTCAAAACCATCCAAGTTCTCTAGTAAGGAAGTTGAGATTGCATACAAAATAGTTTTCTCCAAAAGGAATGTACTTGGAGAAAGAGAGGTAACCTTAAATGACCTAAATGAACCCGAGTTTGAATTTATAGCCCAAATTTTTGCTGACAGAGGGTGGGAAAAGATCATTGAGGGAGCTTCTGCTCCCTATATTCAAATTGTTAGAGAATTCTAAGCCAATGCTTTACTAAGTGTTGATAACAATTTCATTGCATCTGTGGTGAGGGGAGTTGACATGATTATCACTCTCGAGATCATAAGAGAATTCTATGAGCTCCCGAGTGTGGAAAACCCAGGTTTTCCATACAAGGGCATGGGGACACCATCTAAGGCCTAAATGAAAGATCTGTTTGCTGGGCCTAGCGCACCTGCATGGCCCCCAAAAATTCATAGGCTCTCTATAAAATCTATGCTCCCTGAATATAGGTTCCTGGCCAAAGTGGTTTTGACAAATCTGTGGCCTATCTCTAGGCATACTGAACTGACAGTTGAGAAAGCCCAATTTATGTATGCCTTGGTGAAAGGTATAACTATAGACCTCCCCTCCCATATTGTTGATGTGATTTCAAAGGCTAGAGTTGACAAAATAGATAAGGAAAATCTGCCATTTGGAGGCCTTATCACTAAGTTAGCCAGAATAGCTAAAGTCCCGTTGAGGAGCATCGAGGCCACAGTCAAAATGTATGTGAAGATCTCCTCCAAAACTGTCACCAAGTCAGAAGCAGTAGTTAGTCTAAAGAAAATGAGTCATGTTGAGGCATCCACATCCTCTAATCCTCCCCCAAAACAAGCCACTAAAGTAGTTGAATAGCTTCAAATTTTGTATTCAAAATTTGACTCGTTTGTGAAAAATGGGAAGATTTACCAAATGCTTGCAAATCAGCAAAATGAATCATAAAAGATAAATGACAAGCTGCAGCAAATTGTATTGGATGTGGACCAAATTTTAAAAATAGTCACTCCACCTGAGGATGAAGACAAATTTGACTCTAATTGATGCTGCCAAACTTAGGGGGAGAAAGGATGAAGAGCGGGTAGAGGGAGCTGGGCAGTGCTGACAACGTGCAATCACCACCACCATTTCTTTTGAAAAAAAATTTTGAAAATTTTTATTTAAAGTTATTTTAGTTTGGGTTGTACATTAAACAATGATTTGTGTGTTGTATTTTGCGTACTACATTAAACTGATATTTGCATGTGTAGGTTCAGACTTATTGCTACTTCACATATTTTACTATGATGAAATTTGATATGAAGTATGACTGTCTATATGAGATCTTTGCTGGTGATTGGTTAGTTGTTTTTGCAGGTTAGATTACATTCATCCAATATAAGTTGGCATCATCAATCAGCCAAAGGGGGAGATTGTAAATGTAATTTATGTTTGCCTAGGATTTGATGCGTATGATGTTAGGAATAAATGTAATCTTAATTGGACTCTAGTAATCTGATAAGAATAAGTATTTGAATTGGAACTCTTATCACATCTTGTTTGTATTATAAGATAAGAGTCAACAAGAGTCCTAAGTATGTTTAGAGTCTAAGCATCAGTTGAAGAGATAAAGAAGCAAGTTGTATTGAAGAAACTGAAGCTAATCTGAACTCAATGCAATCTAGAAGGGTAATCCAATTCGAGGTGTTTGCAAGTTGTTAGAAACATATTTGACTGTGATATTGGATAAACCTGTCAGCTGAGTCATTCTCCTAATCAATGACAACATTACATATCTATAAATGAGGTGGCTGAGGGTTTACTCTTAGGACTTGAATTGCACATATTTACATTGATTGAGAACTTGAGGATCTGGGTAGAACTTCAAGGAATCGTGAAAGAAAAATTTTGGTGTGAAGGATTTTTTCCGATAAGCTCAGTTCATGGAATTGAGGGGAAGCATATTCCAAGGGGGAGTTGTTCGATTCGAGATTCAACCACTGGAGGTTCTAGTAGGAAAGGCAACGGTTGGAGAGTGTCAGAGGTTCTAACTATCTACTGCGATAGAAGACAAGAGGGTCTCATGTTTTGAGTTAACGCGTCTAGTTACAAAGGTTTTGTAAACGGTTTACTTGTAGTTCTCACAATCAATGAATTGACTTTCTTGGGTTTGGTTACCCTGTAGGGTTTTATTCTTTGATGAGTTCTTCAAAGAGTTTCCCTTCATAACCAAATAATGTGTTAACGTTATTAAGATGCGTTGGTTACTAATTGATGCTAACAACTTGTATTGAGTATTAATGTGTAGAACCAGGGGTACTTGGATAAATTTAATTATTAACTTCTGAAGTCGAGGTCGTGGATGATGAACCGACAAGCTTGAAAGGATGTCCCAAACCTCTTACCAAACCAGACTTGGTCCCAAGCACTTGCATGAATATGTCTATGTCACTAGGAGATGATTCTCAGAAGTTGATTGCATCTCATCATTTTTTCTAGTAATTATAAAGAAAACACACAATAACTAACATATTAAAAGAAATACAATCCAAACATAATATTTATTCACATGTTGCATAATTTATTCATAGAAAATAACATCACTTATAGAATTATCTTTAGGCACATTATCAATCCACTCATTGTGCTAATCAGTGTAAGTAGTAGCATAGACATGAATGAGGGAGAAATTTTCAAGATCATCACGTTTCTAACAAAGCCACATAAGTAATTTTAAAAAATAATGTTAGTACTTTTTTAATGGTAGTACTTAAATAAAAGAATATGATAACAATTAGTGAATTTCTATAAGTTATTAGTGACCATTTTATCGGCAAGACGTTAGAATTACCTTGAACCGGCGCAATGGTGGATAGTCAAAGTCGTTCTATTTTGTGCATTTAGAGAACTTAAGTACTACAAAATTATATACTATTTTAATTAATTAATAGAAATGTAAATAAGTTATAGGGTATAAATCTAAAATACCTGATTATCTGGACTTGCAAAAAGATTACAATACTTTTTCCAATCATCTAACTTCATTTTATGAAAAGGGGACAGAGTGTTCTCTTCTAACGTCTCAAATTTCTTGAAGTGGTCATGACATCGTCTCTTGTGATGCCGAAATAATGTAGCCATCAACTCATTCATAGTTCACACATCTTCACTACGGCCAAAATTGAGGTCGAATTCATCCTCAAAAGTCAATTACATAAAAAATATATTTAATCAACATCTCTTAAAAAATTTACTATGGCACATAAACTCATCAGTACACGACTCCGAACGTGATCCTTATTAATCTCATTCAAAAAGTCTCTGCATGAGAGTACATAAAATGGGGCATAAGCTTGGACAAGTTTGTCGATCGACATAGGAGGAAAATGAAACTGCACTATCATCCACTCCCCAAGTGGAGTTATTAGGAATGGTGTCCTTGATTTTTCCTTGCCTTATATTTTTCTCAAGTGCAAGGCCACATGTTAAGCCACGACTACGACGTGACAAGGCATCCTCTAATATATTTAAAATTATGAAATGCAGTCTTTGGGAGTATTAGAATATAATTAATCATCAAAAGATTTCCTAATAGGTAGGTGTCAAGTGGCTGTTTGTCTCTTGTGTATCAACTTGTTGAGGAGTGGATTCCTCAGTTGGGGAGTCGTCAACGAGTTTGAGACTTTGGGGGGAGGCACATTTATTTGTTGTTGTTTTGGTGGTAATGTTGAAAATGATTGAAATGATAAAAGAATTATATTAGAAAATTATTCGTTATTTATAATTATTATACATATGCATACTAAATATATATTGTCCAATGTATAGTATTTAAAATTAAATTTAAAGTTATTACTTATTTGGTCCTTAGCATGCTTTGATCTTATTTGTTTTAATTACTATGTCTTATGAATTAGTTAGTATGTTTTAATATTCTTATTAGATATATATTATAATATTACTTGTTAACAAATTCTTTATTTTAGTTAGTATGCTTATTATACGCATACTTCTAATAAGTTGGTATTCTATTTTAATAAGTTGGTATTTATTCAAAACATGGTAATCAATATATTTTAGTATTGTTTAGCTAGATGTTAATTATTTAATGTTTAATATTACATTAGTTAACCGTAGTATATTTTATTATACATGATATGTTTATAGTTTAATAATGAGTAATGCCCATATTATAAACAATCAATTGCAATCCTCTTAACGCAGCTAAAAATCCAATCAACTCATGTAACACCACCTCCCATTCAACCTTAGTAGCTACCATTAGAACATTATCTTGAGGATCTCGCAGCAATGCCCCAATACTTGCTTGATGCAGTTGATGGAAAGTGGCTCCATCAACATTTAGTTTTAGATAGTTCTAGGGTGGAGGACTCCACCCACAAAAACTCTTCATGGCAACTCATGGCCTAGGTAGACATGCTTGTTTATTTGATCCTATTCAGTTGTGGTGGGATGGATTTTCGGGCATTATCTCTCAAGCCATTTGGCTTGATAGCTGTCTGTAAATCTTTATTTGTTTTAATGGAAAGTTCTATTTATAAAAAAAATACAAATTTATTATATATTTTTATTTTTTTAACCTAGTACATATAATTCCTTGGACACGCCTGCTTGGTCTTTTCGTCATTTAATGTGGCATATGACAGTTCCCCTCCCAACTTTATTGGCACGTTCAATTACGGTTGGATTCTGGCACTCGATTGATTGAGGTGTCAGGCGGTTCCCTCCAGTCGCATTGTGATGTATGTGCCACGGGGATTTGAGATGGGTTTGCTGGCTTCATGGGGCGCTTGTGTCCCCATGACTCTAGCATGCCAACCGTCGTTTGGTGCCTATATAAGTGCGGTTCTGCCCTTCTTTTTCCCCTTTACCGCATCCTCATCTCCTTGTGCCCTAACCTCATTGTTTTTCCTATTCAACTCCTTTCTTCTTACGTCACTTCTTTTAACTTCACTCCTAATGCTTCCCGGAAGGCCGTTCACCCAAGATCACCTTGAGGTTTGTATTGCCAAGCAATTCTTCATTGGTTACAACTGGTGCTTGGTGGCTACCCTCGAGATCTTGTCGTCATTGGTTTCCACCTACCACATCCCAAAGAATGTGGTTTTTGAGGTCCCTAGACCGCGAGAAGTGGCAATCAATGATGAGGGTTATGCCTTGAAGGTTGCCCTCTTCCCGAGCATGTTCTCTTGTGGGTTGAGGTTACATTTTCATCACCCTATTTGTGAGGTATTGGACTGTCTCAGACTAGCCACCTCTGAGCTTCACCCAAATGCTTGGAGGATCTTGATGTGCTACTGCATTCTATAGCAGCACGCCTTGTTGAAGTCTAACCTCGAGCATGCTGATCATATTGTCTGTGAATTTCTACTGACCCACAATCTCAAAAAGTGTGAGGGGAACCTTTGCAATTTCAGGGCAATGCATGCCCTCGTTGCATTGGAACCACGCTATTGCAAGGTCAAAGATTGGACCGACAAGCTTTTCTTCATGTCAAACCGAGGATGGGAATTTCTAGTTGGGTAGTTAACTCCCTGAGCCATATGGGGAGCTGTCCCTGATGATAAAGCAGTACGACCAATAGCTTCTCCCAAAGAGTTACGCCATATCACCCTCATTAAGGAGTGGGTGAAGAATCACTTGAATGTTGTCCTTTCAAAGGCCCTTCTTGGGGGGAAAAATATAAGGGTGTATCTACCTCTCTTCAGTCACATCATCTTCTACGTTCGCACCATTCCTATATGGTTGCAAGCCGCCTCGGTAAAGAAGCATTCCCGCAACCCTCCCCTTGTAGGCATGAGGAAGAAACCTTGCAGGGAGGCGACTAGGGTCAACAACAACCTAGTGTCCCCTCATCGGTTTCCTCTAGGGCAGTCATAGAAGGTGGTCTAAGTGCACCGGCAACCACCCATGACACCTACACTACCAGCTCCTTCCGCTCATCATTTGAATCCTCTATAGATAGGAGGGAGAGAGTTCTAGTATTCTAGAAGAGAAAGCTACTCCTCTATCTATAATTGCTTTAGTCATGGAGCTCCTGATGGTCGCAGTCCCCATAGTGCAGCCACATCGATAGTTCCACGTAGGCTATCCCGAGCAGACAACATACTCTCGATTCACTTCTATGGGGCCCTCTTGGAGCAGGCTCCTCGTCGGTTGACCTTGGTAGAGCCTTATCCTGAGGTGAGCGTGGAGATGATCCCTTCTTCTCCATCTATTAGGCAATTCACCGTCGAGGGTCAAGTCTTCGGGGGCACTACTGATGATCATGCAAAAGGTCCCAACCCAAATGCAAAGAGGGTGCCTTCAAGTGTGTCGCCTTTTGGCCAACCCTCAAAAGTGAGTCTTGCTCATTTCCCTATTGTGATCAAGCTTGTGGTGGCTTCTACTGAGAAGTCGATTGAGAGAACTCCTGTGGGGAGTAAGATAAGTTGAACTTGGTCATGGCTTCTAGCCCAGCAGCCGAGAATTCAATTGCTCCAGTCTCTCTGCTGCACATTTTTGTATCACCAATTGCCGAAATTGAGGTGGTTACGGAGACAAGGGTTGAGGAAGGAGGTCCGCGTGCCCCTAGCGAGAGCTGGGAGCACTTAAGTCTCAGGGAGAAGCATTCTTTCACCCCTGAAGGCCCTTTTCATTCCCAGATTTCCCTCAGCCTTGCATAGGGGGTCAATGGCGAAGCTGAGGTGGTGGAGACCACTATGTGGCCACCGCTTGAAGAGAGCCAAGTGGAGACTATCCCCTCCTCCACTCGGTCTGAGGCCTGGCAGCTCGGGCAAAATCCTTGGAACGAGTGACTAAATCCCTGATGGGCTTCTTCTCAGAGGTCTCTTACACTTCTCAACTTATCTCTTTCCCTCTTTTTCCTTTTTTCCTTTTCCCATTCTGACCATTTTGGCGTCTACTTTCGTTGGTGACAGAGAGCAACTCGATTGGCCACCTTCATAGTGAATGGCTAGGAAGCAGTTGAAGGGGAGAACTTGGCCCTCCTTGGTGCAGCAAGCCCTTTGATGCTTGCACGAGGAGAGTGAAGAGAAAGAGCAATTGAAGGTTGAGCTAGTGAAGGCCTAGCTTGCTCATACACAAATCCAGGAGCGGATTGAATACCTTCGCCAGTGGCAAAAGACCTTGAAGATTGAACTGGCCTCGATGAATGAGCATGTCAAGTTGGCTCGCAATGACATCTTGATCACTTTGGCGGCAACAAGGTCTGCCCATGAGTCAGTTGAAAAATGGACTGCTAAGGTGACGACTCTCAAAGAGTCATTGAGCCAACTACAATGAGAGAATGCTGAGTTGAGGGGCCATTAAGACTCTGAGGCTCAGCGGCTTAAGCTGCTAGAGGAAGAATGTTGGTCCCTCTCAGATGCTTTAAAGGGACGGGGGGACTCACCGTAGGCTACTTAGGCTATTGTTGACCAAGATAAGAGGAGGGCCGAATAGGCATCGAAGGAGTTGGAGAAAACCCAACAAAGGGTAGCCACCTAGAACAACCATTGAGGATTTATGGAGCGACTTGTCCCAGGTCCAAGAGGTCATTCCCCACTTAGAGTGGCATTAGAGGTTTGTCGTATTTGTCTGCGACTAGGTTTGGTTGTACGGATACATTGAAGGCCTCAAGAGGATGTGGGACTACATTCTTTGAGAAACCTCTAACAAATTCGAGGGAGCTTGAGGCGCACTTAAAGGCCCTAAACGTCGGGGATTTCCCTCTAGACGGTGATGCTCTTGAGCATGGGTACAACTTGGGTTGAGACATGATTCCCAACACCTTCCCTCCCAACTCTGATGCTCTTGAGCTTGATCTTGAGGTAGACCCTGATGCTCCTGTGCTAGACTTCGATGTGCCCGAGGCGAACCTCAATACTCTGGAGCTAGATTCTGATGCCTCTCTGTTTTAGTCTTTGTTTATGTTTTCCACGTTGTAACGTTCCTTGTAAAGATGTAATTGTTTTCCTTTGTAAAGACTTCAATCGTAAATAAACACGCATTTCTTCCTCCATTGTCCTTGTTGCACACATTCATTTACTCACTGCTTTTTCCTTTACATTTTATTGGTTGGTCTAATGGATCTAATGGGGGGGTGTAACGCCCGTCCTTATGGTGGGTCCTTTTCATATTCGATGTTGATAAAAATCGATTGGAATTACTATTCCTTTTACAATTCTTTTCCATCCATGCTAGGATACAAAAGACTCCATGCTATCAATAAAATTCGTTTTCTCAATTAAAATATTACAGCGGAAAATATTTAATTGAGAAATTTAAGTTTTCATATAAAAACATCTTGCCTAGGCCTTCGTGCTCTTTCCCCTTGGGCTGTGCCTGTCCTGACCTGTCATGCTCATCTTGTGCCTGGGAGGGCACACATAAAAACTAAAATGAGTCGATGGCTCGTAAGCATTACTTCATACAGTCAAAATATAAGAACATAGATTTTCAGTCATGCACTTATCATTCCATACATACATATCGTACTTAGTATGCATACGTCTTTCTTTTCGTTTTAAAAACGTTGCGAGGTGGGGTTTTTCTTTATAAACGTGCTTTCTTCTTTAAAACAGTTCCCCACGCATCGCTGCCTTCATTTCTCAAAGAATGTTTTCATGCATTCGTTCTTTTTACATACATTCATGCATACATCCATTCATTCTTATGTTCATCTTTCCTTACTTACGTTCATTCATGCATTCCGTTCATCCATACATACATGCGTTCGTTTCTTAACATGCATCCGTTTTTTCTTTTCACTTTCATTGGCCATTTGCACACTGTTACACCCCGTGTGCTGGGGTTAGTGGTCTTTTGGACCTGATTCCGCCTGTGGCCACGGGTTTGGAAATCCATTCCGTCAGGGTGCAGCACTGGGTGCACTACCAGTACTACTTACCTGGTATTGCAATCTACCCCTTTACAGTCCATTCATTGGTACCATTCCTTTTCAATCCATGTGGCCGTTATGTATTTTCATACATCATCCATTCAGTCCAGTCCATTCATTCCTTTACAGTCCTTTCCTTTCCTTTATAGTCCATTCTTCCATTTCAGTCCTTTCAGTTCTTACGTTTCTTCAGTTCTTACGATTCATAAGAGTTTTAATTAAGAAAATGGTTCTCACTTTCATTTTGAAAAAGTCATTTTAAAAGAAGTTTCTTCAAGAGAAAATGGTTTTCTTTCTTTTCTTTGAAGAAGAGCTATTTCAAAAAGAGTCTGGAAAAAGAGTTAGTTTAGGAAAAATCTTGTTTTCTTTGTTTTCTTTCCTTTCTTTTCATTATCGTTTCAGTACTTGCTTTCATTAACGGTTCTCACGTCTTTTAAGGCTTCTTACGTCTTTTAAGGCTTCATTTCGTTTCCTTTTCATGAACATACATATAATACGTACTACATATAGCATCCATTCACATGCATACACGTACATACTTTGGGTGCGTAAAGAGGGGCTACCAAGGAAGGCCGGTATGTACTTATACTTGAAAACTTACGTTTCATTTCCATTTTCTTTTTAGAGAAAAGCTTTCGTCTTTTTCTTTTTTTCTATACGTAAAAACTCTAGAAGAGTATGAACGTAATACTTACCTGGACTTCATGCCATACTCATTCCATGCAGTCCATTCGTGTGCGTGTCAGATGGCAACCTACATGTATACACATAACCATACGTCATCATCTATCTAATGCATAAGAAACTATTCTAAAATAGAACTACGCCTCACTTGGAACACTCTCCGTCCATTCATGGGCTCTCATGTGCCCTTTACTATACTAAAAACCTTCCGGGTCTTATTCCTTAAAGTGAACCTTCGTGATTCACCTTAGGGTTAAGACACTAAGACCTCCGTCTTGTTCTTCTATTCCACAATCTGACGCATGATTCTGACCGACAGAGTCATGCGTCCCAACCTTAGACAACTTACCCATTACTACCTTCATGTATCCTAGCCCATACTAAATACTTATTTCCAACCATTCAGGCTCCATGAATTCAAGCCAACTTTGGGGCTAAAGCACCATGTAACCATGATCAGGACAGATTACCCATTACATATGGTAACCCTGTCCGGTGCACGTGTCTCGTCAGAGACACCTGCGTCTCATCCCCTTTTATCACCTAAGAGCAACTTATAGCTCCAATAAATGCCCACTTGTATAAACAAGCTCCATACTCCAATACCAACTTGCTCAGACCCGGTTGATAGGATTTTTCCTACTTCCTTACTTTGTACAAGTTCATCCCAACACTTGATGGGAGAGGGTTGCATTCACAATTGCACCTCTGTTATGTCACGTAGTTCAAGACTGATCTCGAGTCATGTCACGATACCCATCATGCTTCCGCTGCACGCTCTGATACTTCTCTATCACTTCCTTATACTCTCAGCCACAAGTCAGTCTCAAGGCAATATCCGTTACCTTGGACTACAGGCCACATCACTACTGCTTCGGGACACTGTTACACAGTTCCCGCCACTTGACAAGAGGACTGCATCCACAAATGCGCCTCTGTCACATTATGCAGCTCAAGACAGATTCTCGAGTTACGATACGGGGCCTATCGTGCTTTTGCTGCACTCTGTGATACCTTTTCACCACTTCCATATACCCTTAGTCATAGTCAACCACAAGGTGAATCTCGTCACCCCGGACTACAAGCTATATCACCAATGTTTCGGGATACTGTTACACAGTTCCCGCCACTTGACAATAGGACTGCGTCCACAAATGCGCCTCTGTCACATTATGCAGCTCAGGACACATTCCCAATTAACAAAATGATGCCCATCATGCTTCCGCTGCACTCTCTGATACCTTTTCACCGCTTCACCCATACCTTCAGCCACAAGTTAGCCTCAAGGCAATACTCGTTACCTTGGACTACAGCCACATCACCATTGTTTCGGGACATTGTTATACAGTTTCTCGACACTATGCCATACACTCCACACTTCTCTGCTACATCATCCAACCCTTCATGATACGCCATCCAATGTATCACAACCTAGTATAGAGTACACTCACGTGAACTCTCTTCCATCCACACTACAACACACATCGCTACGATACACGTCTCACAGTGCATCGCTACGCAACACGGAGTACGCGCCACGCGTACTCCTTTCGTTACAACACTCATCATCACAATGCACATCACATGGTGCATCGGCATACAACACGGAATACACTCCACGTGCACTCCCTTCCTTCTACACCACACATCACTACAGCGTACATCACACGGCGCGTCGCTGCATTACATAGAGTACTCTTCACGCGTACTCTCTTCACACTACATGTCGTATCACATCTGTGGCATCCATCTCACGCCCATACTTCACAGCATAGTCCACAATACTACACAATCAAGCCCAACACTTCATAACCACACTTCACTTCACAACTACACAACGAACTCGACAATTACTAACTACACAGTCTACAAGCCAACCAATCAACTACTTTAAATGTAAATACTAGAGATAGAGGGTTATACCATCGACGGGATAACCCGTGCGTCGCTCGCTGCTCGTCACGATCAAGCGTCAAAGGAGCGTACGTGGCTGTAACACCGCGTACGGTGGCTGTCCACCACGTAAAGTGGTAGTTTAGGCTTGAGAATAGCTAGGCGTGGACTTGGAAAGGCTCACGGTGGCCTCGTGGTGGTCAAAGGTGGTGGAACACGACGACATCATACCGTGAACAGTGAATCCGAAGATGGTGGGAGTTGCTTAAGGTGGATGAAAGCCATAGAACTTCATGACAAGTTAGGAAAAGGTAGATGAAGATGTGGTGGAGCTGTGGTGGCGAGGTGGTGGCCATACGGTGGCTCACGGCAGTGGATCGGCCCTTGGAAGCTGGTTTCGTGCCTTGGAGAGTGAGAGCTACACATAGCTCCGTTGGCCATGAAATTTGTTGGAGAAGTTCATGGTGATGAGAGGAACAAGGTGGTGGTGGTGGAACACCGTGGGTGGCCGTGTACGGTGGTGCAACCGAAACTAAGGCCATGGAGATCCATCGGAGAAAGAGTGAGAGTTAGAGGGAAAGAAAGACATGGGGAGGAAGCCCATGATGTGGTGGTTCCATTGGTGGTGCTTGGTGGCCGTTTTGGCCGTGTATGGTGGCCCTAAGTGGAGGAAATGGGTGTAAAACCCATTTTGAGGGTGGTGCCATGGAGGAAGAAGGAGGGCACGTGGTGGCTTGCCGGTTGGAGGGAATGATGACCGAAGGTTGGTGGACATTCGGTGACCGGAGGTGAGACCGTAGATGCCGTGTACGGCGGCATGGAGGAGGCAAGTGCATCCTTACCCATTTCGGCTAGTGAAGCCGTGGGAGGAGAGAGAGAGGCCGTGTGGCTTGGCCGCCTGGAGGAGGAGTTGGCCAGCATGTAGGGAAGGACTGGTGATCGACGGTGAGACCTACGATAGCCGGTGGTGGTTGGGCTGGAAGGTTGAAGCTCACGGTAGAGATGAAGTGCACAGGCTGGACGTGCATGGGAGAGAGGGAGGAAAGAGAAGAGACAAAAGAAGAATGGAAAAAGTGAAGGAAAAAGGGTAGGGGCCTGGGTATTTAATCTTGATCCTACGCTTTTGGATCCTCAAACGATCCAACGATGAGTTTAAATACTGATTTGAAAACGCGTAAGTGTTTTATTTAAAATAAAACACTTTAATAAAACGCTAAGAGGAATTAAGGTAGAATATTATTTTATAAACTAAAGTTTATAAAATAATATTTCTTCATCATTATTTAAAATGATAAAACATCGTTAATTACTCAAAAAGAATAAAACACTTAAATAAAACACTGAGAGGAATTAAGATAGAATATTATTTTATAAACTAAGGTTTATAAAATAATATTTTTTCATCATTATTTAGAATGATAAAGTATCTTTAATTACTCAAAGACGATAAAACCATTTAATTTAAATAAGAGTTTTCAACGTAAAGTTAAACCTCTTAATATCTTAAAACAACTAAAATATTTAATCTAAATACTTATCCACAATTATAATATTTTCAGAGCTTATTAAAATACTATAAATGTGCTACTTTAAAAGCAAGCTTATCTAATAATACTGGAAATATCTCCTATAGATATTTCCATGATATTTAACATCTCCGTAAGCTTTAAAATATCTATCTTACTTTGAAACCCAGTGGATAACTTTCAGAACACACCATCAAGGTATAACACTAAGGATAAGGCTCAGCACGTAGATCGAAGCTCGGCACGTAGACCGAAACTCGACACGTGGAACGAGGCTCGACATATTGACCAAAGTCTGACACGTAGATCGAGGCACATACATAAAGAAGAAGAAAGAAGGAGCGGATATCACAGGGGGAGGATAAGTCGAGTATGCGAAGACAGGGGTTGGGAATTTGATTTTCCTTGTTCTTTTCTCTTATCCTTTTTTGAGTTTGCCTCCTTTGCTTTCCTTTGTTTGTGCTACGTATATATATTTTTTCTAGCTTGGGGGGAGTGTACCGGGTGAGAGAATATGTCATTTGCTCTGCGGACAATCCTTAAGTAGAATTGACCCGTCAACGTAGTCAAGTAATCCCAATCTGGTGGAGCTCTTAAGGAGTTAAGTTGCATCATGGAGAGATTGGGCCCCCATTCCTCGAGGAGAGTGGTCAGGATGCCTTAAGCTAATCCCTTCTCTTTGGTCTCCCTAGGGGAGGGACGAGTTATCACATAGCTGAGAAGTTTAAGACATTGCTAGAGTTATGTGGGATATGGACTTGACCCTATAGAGTGTGTACGAAGGTGGTTGGGTAGGCAAGTGACTTACCTGCCTATTCAGGCACCTTTGAGGTCGGGAAATCCCCGACCTTTACTGCCTATTGACTTGTTATAAAAATGGTGACAAGTTAGACAATCAAAAGATTGGATCTATTTCTTTGGCTCGACGGAGGTCGAGCAGTTCATAAGATTGGACTCATCTTATGCATTACGGGAACGTCAAGCAACACATTCAAGCTGAACTCGCCTCGTTGGCCCTTGCACTTGGCATGAGGGTTGAGCAGTGTTAAGGCTAGACTCACCCTAAACCTCTAGAGGAGGTTCAGCAACATGTTCAGGATGGACTCACCTTGTTGGCCCTTGCGCTTGGCAAGGGGGGCTGAGCAACGCGTTAAGGCTAGACTCACCCTAAGTCTTTAGAGGAGGTCAAGTAGCACGTTCAGGGTGGACTCGCCTTGTTGGTCGTTGTGCTTGGCAAGAGGGCAGAGCAGCACATTAAGGCTAGACTCACCCTAAGTCTTTAAAGGAGCTTGAGCATTGCGTTCAGGCTAGACTCGCCTTGTTGGCTCTTGCGCTTGGCAAGGGGGCTCAGCAGTGAGTTAAGGCTGGTTTTGCCTTAAGCATTTAGAGAGGAGGTTGGCATTTGCTGGAGGAGATGCAATTCCTGGAGTAATGTTGGGTAGACGAGAGATTGAACCTGCACTTCACCGTGAAGTAGGATGTGTTGCCTTAAGGCTAGACCGGCCTGTCGACACTCGACGGAATTCCACTCCTCCCATTTCTGTGTCAAGGACAATCGGACCTAGAGCATCCTCCTCACCAGACCAATGTGTAATGGGTTGTATGTGTTTCCCTCCTCTGCTTCTTCATCTTTACAGCCTTCCACTCATACCGGTGAATGCATTACCCTCTCTCAGTGGCATCAGCGTTTGGGTCACCCATCTCTCGCTATTGTCTCCCGCATACTACACACCAGCTATTTGAATTTCTCTCGAAGTGATGTTCCTTTTCTCTATTCAAAATGTCCTGTGGCCAAGAGTCACCAGTTACCATTTTCTTCTAGTTGGGCCGTGTATACCAGGCCCTTAGAGTTAGTAAGTGCTGATGTTTGGGGCCCAAGTCTTGCATTATCTAGACTAGGCTTTAAATATTATGTATCCTTTGTTGATCATTTTGCTCGATACTCATTGGTTTTTACTTTAAAACTCAAGCCTAAGGTGTTATCTATTTTTTTCTCAATTTCTTCCTTTAGTTGAACGTCTATTTAGTACCAAATTAATCACCCTTCAAATGGATGGAGGAGGCAAACTTACTTCCCTTACTCCAATATGCCGAAAATTTGGTATTACTCATATATTTTCATGTCCTCATACACATCAACAAAACGGTATTGCTGAGCAAAAACATCGGCATATCATCAAAACTGGCCTTGCTCTTCTTGCCCACTCATCTCTTCCCACAAAATTCTAGCCTAAAGCTCTTGAAATGACTGTGTATCTCATCAATCTTCTTCCCTCAAGATCACTTAAAAATAAATCACCTCATTTTGGTTCATCATCGTGAACCCGATTACAATTTTTTTAAAGTTTTCGATTGTGAATGTTGGCATAATCTGAGGCCCTACTACAAACACAAACTTCTTCCTTAGTCCATCTCTTGCCTTTTTAGGGCTATAGCCCAGTTCATAAGGGTTATAAATGTCTGGACTTAAAGTCCAACAGGCTTTGCATATCCAAGGATGTTCTTTTTAATGGTGGCTTTCGTGGCCCAACGCCCCCTTCTGAACCAACTTCATCCTCCCAGCCCACCATTCCTCTTCCTCTTTTCACTTCTTCTATACTCGGGCTAGGCCCAAGCCCGTCCCCCCCCCCCCCTCAATTATCCAGCCCATCTCAATTTAATGCTAACCCTAATTCCCCTTCTCCCAATTGTACAAACTCCTCTGAGTCTTCTTCCCTTCTGCCGTAACCTTCAATTCCCTCATCCCCAACTATTCTGCAACCTCCTCCTTATCCTACTGAGAGCTTCTCTTTATTTCTCCTTCAAGCACTTGAGTGCCTCTTCAAAGCTCCAAGTGTGAAGTCGTTTGTAAAAAAACTTGTGCGCATCTATATGTGAGGTTTATATATCCTATTTATAGCCTTCGTATTTCTTTGAGAGAGTGGAGATCGGATTTCTCTTCCAATCTCCCTTAGGACCCATGGCTTCGTGCCAAGTATCATAGGGGACCCGGATTCGAAGACTCTTCTTTCTTTTGAGATCTTATCACAGTTTTTTTGGCTAATGGCCTCTTGCCACGTGGCAAGTAGGTCTCTCGAGCCTTTCTTAAAGGATAAGTACCAAGAGGTATTGTTCAAACGCACTTCTAAAATGGGGCTGCAGGGTTAAACAACCCGAACCGCAGGCTTGTAAATCATTACTCGGAGTCATACTCACTCCTCACGACCTCGCATCTCCGATGATGGCACAATACCATATCCTCCACGACATTGCCTTCTCACTATAGGTCCTATTCCAAATGAACCTACAAGCTACTCTGTTGCATCCAAGTTTCCTAAGTGGCGTGAGGCTATGGCTACTGAGAACAATGCCCTCCTATAGAACAATACCTAGAGCTTGGTACCTTCTAACCCTTCTCTTAATATAGTTGGCTGTCGTTGGGTGTATAGTAATAAATTTCATTCGGATGGTACATTTAAGCAAAGAAAAGCTTGGTTGGTAGCTAAGGGCTGCCACCAACGACTTGGATTGGATTATAGTGAAACTTTTAGTCCAGTTGTAAAACCATTCACCGTCCGATTAGTACTTTCAATTGTTGTTACCTCTAGTTGGCCCCTGTGCCAACTTGATATTCATAATGCTTTTTTGCATGGAGAGTTATCTGAAAATGTCTATATATAGCAACCGCACGGTTTTATTGACCCAAAATTTTCCACTCATGTGTGCAAATTGCACAAGGCCATTTATGGCCTTAAATAGGCACCGAGGGCTTGGTTTGCTAAATTAACATCTTGGCTAAGTGAATATGGTTTTATTGCTTCTCAATCTGACCCCTCTCTGTTTATCTTGCATCATGGTGACCTTCACATATTTCTTTTGATTTATGTGGATGACATGGTTATCACCTCATCACACCCACATGCCATTGATGTTATTATTTGTGATTTGAGCATGACTTTTCCTGTTAAGGATCTTGGTTCCTTATCTTATTTTTTGGGACTTGAAGTTGATTATTGTGAGTCTAGAATTATATTATCTCAACGCAAGTAGATCAAGCACTTGCTTGTATGAAGTAATATGCTTCAAGCAAAGTCAGTTTCCTTTCCTATGGCAGCATCCCTCAAACTCTCTCAGTTTGATGGTCCTACCTTTGATGATTGTACATTGTTCAAGAGTATTGTTGGAGGCCTCCAATACCTGTCATATTCAAGACCTGACATATCTTTTGCTGTAAACAAAGTATGTCAATTCATGCACTGCCCTAAACTCACACATTGGTCTGCTATTAAAAGGACACTTCAGTATCTTAAGGGTACTATTAATTATGGGTTGCTCTTGTACTCATCATCTTTTACTCTTCAAGAATACTGTGATGCTGACTGGGCTGGCTACCTAGATGATAGATGTTCTATTGGTGGTTTCACTCTTGGTAGTCACCTTATCTCATGGAGCTCCAAAAAGCATAAAACAGTTGCAAGATCCAGCACTGAAGTTGAATACAAGGCTCTTTCTCACACGACAGCTGAACTTATTTGGCTTCAGACCATGCTCCTGGAGTTGGGTATTACTCTTTCCAAGCCTCCAATCTTATGGTGCGACAACATTGGTGCTACTTACCTTTCTACCAACCCAGTCTTCCACTCACACTAAACACATGGAAATTGACTACCACTTCGTACAAGTCAGAGTTGCTGCTGAGACATTGCAAGTATCTTTTTGTAGCTCAAATGATCAGATTGCTTATATCTTTACAAAACCTTTAGTTTCAGAAAAGTTCTCCATTTTCAATCAAGTCTCAATGTTGGTGAAACCCCCATGGACTTGCGGGGGCATATTAAACTAGACCACTCTGCTGTACATACTCCAAGGACACTTTAGTATTTTTTTAATTACACTAGATCATTTTCTCTTGTAACAAACATTATTCCTTTATAGTTATGTATAAAAAAGGACCTCTGCACAATACATTAATGAGATGAGAATTCAAGAATTTTGTTTGCCTTACAAGTTCTACTGAAATTTCAATTTCTTCATTGGACACGACGTCAAAATGGACACCAACATCTTCAAGCTCACTAGAAAGATGTTTCACATTCTCTTCATGCTTGTATACCAGATGGACTCTACAATGTATAAAGATCATGAACTTTGATATACAATTAAATGTAAACCTCAGATTGTCCTCTTCATTGTAAAGCGGCAAAAGGCATCCTAGCCATAAATGGTCTAAGTCTATCATATCAAACATGATACATTGAAATATGTGACACCGTCCACCAAGACTAACTTGAATTGCAATATGCTCCATTGCTAGGTTGGCCAACACTCTAGATCCAATAACCGCACATAAAGCAATTCCTTTTATGGCATCCCAATATTGATTTCACACGATTTACAATCAAAAGCTTCCTTATAGTGATTGAACTAGCCCGAAATCTTATTCCCTAGAAGCATAATGCCCCAAATTTATTTATGAAATGTTAGTTCACTCCAATTTTTTTCCTTATGATGTCTCTGTGATGCAAATATTAGAAGTTTTCAGCAATACAAGCTATAAACCAAGGCACACACAAACGCATATAGAAGAAAGAGATTGAGAGGAACAAAGACATATGTACCTTGTCCCACAAAGGATTTGGCACAAGATTCCCTATATTGTCTAGCACTTTATGGCATCCAGATAAGTCAATCCATCTCCGTGTATAATCCCATCCATTGAATTTGATAAAATGTTTTGATGCATCTGGACAAATTTCCAATGAAGTGGGTGTAAGAATTTTTGTTTTTTCAACCATATGCAGTGGGTGTAAGAATTTTTGTTCTTTCTTTGTATCTAAAATCACACTTGATACATAATTTAAAAAATGGTGCAACCTATGAGAGGAAGAAAGAATTTACGAGATGGATGTGCTAGCCATTTAGCATCAGCTCCTGGAAGAGGCCAAGAAACATAGCCTCGAGTATGCATTATAAGAGACGAGACTGAAACATTTTCAAATGACTCCACTCAAGCACCAGGTGTCGGCCAAGACGAGGTGACAATTCTCATCAATGAGCCTGTTTTATGCATTATGGATGTTGTAGGTAAATTATCATTGACATGTGTTTAAGATTATTGCTAGTAATATTAAATAAAACAGGTAGCTTTCCTTGTGTTCCTAATCAACGTAATAATGTTGTGGTTGCATTCTCTAGCTCTACCTACTCAGAAATGTGTATGGGGACCAGGAAGATGCACAGAATTTGAGAAAATTTACAAATTTGGAAAAATTGTAGTGGATATTAAGGATGGCCAAAGAGAAGTATCATGTCATAATACTACGATCTTTTCAACATGCCTAACATGGATTCTCAAACTATACGCAGACATGAGGTATACAAGCTGGAACCGTGTAGATAAACAAAACAAGGATGAGCTAGCAGATCATGTCCTTGTACTAACTGTGGAAATTTAGCAACACTCTTAATTCAATAATTTTGATTTATTCAAACTTTATTCGCACTAAGATTGCTTGTGATTGGGTTGATTTTGTATTGGATTAGACTAAAAGCAACCATCGGGAGAAGATGGCAATGGCACTTGCTCAAAAGTATAATAATTTTCATTGCCTATTACACTGCAAGAACCTTGAGTATGAAACACATGGTGCTGCTATTTCTGGAGGGACAAAGTGATTGAGCTGAGTTATTGCATATTTGAATACATTTAGAACTAATATATTTTAATTCTTTCATTACATTATTATTGGTTTTAGATGAAAAAAATGATTAAGATATATGCATAAATTCGAATTGTGATTTAAATTGATTAATAGCATGAATTTATGATTAATTTTATAACTTGTGATTTAATTGGGCAATGTTTCTTTACATGCATAACATATTTTTAATATTCTATTCTTTATTTTTATTTTATTTTATTTTATTTCTATTTTTTTTATAGGTTAATAAATGAAAATGAGACTTTGACTTGGTCTTCATGGAGTTGGAAAGAGATCCATTGAGTGCCACATGTCAATTGGTAGTGGTAGGAGAAATTCAAATCACATTAGAACTTTTGACCATGGGCTCTTTAATACACGGTAACATTTATTTTCAAAAGGACTTGGACTTCAAGAGGGCCCCACAACACATATCTTGCTTTTTTGGAGATTCATTTGCACGGATTGGGCATTATTTGACAAGTTTGACCAAGGCTTTATGAGATTGATGGAAGACTTTGACCTAAAGGGGACTTTTGACCTACACTTTATTTCCTTGGGGAGAGTGGTGCCGCATACATAGAGATTGAAAGGTTTTCACGCCGTAAGGAAATAGAGAATTCTCTTGGAGCCGCACGGTATTTCTCTTGGGAGAATTTGTCAAGCCGCAAAAAAAAAAAGTTTCACTTTTTGGGAGATGCACACTCACACTGTAGCGTATTGAAGAGCTCCTTGAGAAGTCCAATTGCTGCTACAGTCTAGCCTCATCCACTACTTCCAATCTTCATCTCCATTTAATTGGTTTGATCTTTTCATTCTCTACTTTTTATTTAATTTCAGTTTTAAGTTTATGGAATATTTTTGAGATTTTTGGCTTAGAAGTTTGAGCAATTTATTTGTTATTTATTTACTTCGTGTTATTTATTTTTCTCGCTTCGTTAAGCTTTCAATTAAATAGTGATTACAATTACTATAGATTAATTTTAGACATTTGTGATTTGAATACAAGTATGAACCCTAGAATCTTGATTTTGGGGCTTTTCAATTTTCAGTTCGTATTTTGTCAATTACTTTCTAATTTAGTTTAATTCTTAGCTTAGTTTTATTAATCTCTTAGTTCCATTGCATATTAGATTAATTAAAGTTTAATTAGGACTTAAATAATTTCAACTTTATTGTTTAATTTTCATATTAATTAAGATTGTTTAGTTTAGTTGATTCTTTGATTGTTAATTTCAATTTGTTAGTTTTTTACATTTCATTTCCACACTCAAAAATCTAAAAATATGAATCTAGTCTATAACTAGTGCCCTTTTTCATTCTTGTTGCACTCTTCCATCCATTGCATATACCATCATCTTTATTTTCTCTTTGTGTAGATTTTCACATTTTTCAACGTCTTTGAGTTTAAGTAGCTTTCCCTGAGGAGACGATCTAGGAATTTATTTCTAATTATTACGCGACATCCTCCAGCATTTGGGATAGTCTTTGTGCTACTCATTTTTTAGTGAGTCACAAAGATGGTTGACAAAGTCGTTTGGGAATGTTTATGTGAGAGATGGGCGAGTGAAGACTTTAAGGTAACAACTTAGGCATATTTTTTGGAGTTTATTAGGAGATATAATTAGTAATTATTCAGGATCAACATAGGTTTGATCATTTCAAACAAAAATAATATTCAACTCGTTGTATAAATTCTAGAACCTGTTAAGGCGGAATAAACATAATAGGAAAAATCAAAGGATAAATCACATGGATCGCAAGAAGTTTTTTATTAGGCTATTGGAGGAAAATGTAAATATTATATCTTCATAATGAAGCCTCACTTTTAATTTCTTTCTCATCAAGAAGAATTGATGATAATGTTTAATTGTTAATTCATTGATGCAGGAACAAGCTCCATATTATGTTACTTTTTATAGAGAGGTACATTGGTCTACAAAGAAGGAGAGATTTATTACTAAAGCTGCTGCGCACAATTACTTAAGTAAAACAAACTAAGCAGTTATTTTTGTAACATTATATAGATCATTGTGGTTTAATGCCTAATACTGAAACATTTAGATTTTAAAGAATATGATGGTTGAGAGGTTGAATGAGATATAGCTAATTATTAGATTACAAAAATTAAAATATAAGATTAAATACATGAACCGTCACAATAAGAAGACAAACTTAGGAAGTATAGTATTATTTTCTCAAACAGTTATCCATGAGATAACTAATCCAATACTAGTGCTTTAGTAGATATATTGGTCTTTTTTACTCTAAAATTTGAACATTCTAATCTTTGAATTTTTCACCATTTATCAAATTATTCCATTTGTCATTGCATTCACACCAATAGACCATTCAAAACGTCCTATAGGCTCCAATAATGGTTCGAGATGTGTCATTTTGACATGCTTTACATGAAAATTCAAAAACAATAATAAATTTTTTTTATTAACAAATTTACTAGAAAAGAAAATCGAAATAAAAATTGCAAAAATTACATTTCAAACAAAAAAGGAAAAAAATAGATTTTATTAACTACGCCTGTGATCAATTGCTACTCATGATTTACTTAATTATTTAAAGTTTAATCACGTCTAAACATTTGGGATGAACAAAATGACATAAGATATATCTTTGCTACTTAAGTATTATATATGACCATCTTCATTTTTTTTTTCCTTTTTTTTATAGAGGAACGGTATCCAAATTTATTGATTGTCCTCACTTCTAGCGAAGGGAAACCATGGTTATATTTTGGACTCGTGGGGGTTACACAATATGCAATAAAACCCAAATGAAGTCAAAATACTAAAACCGAACCTGAATACAAACTATAACCATCTTCATTTAAAAAGAAGTTGCGTAATGAAAAAAACAGGGGGTCAGGGATGGGAATCTTGAACTAGTAGAATCGCATTTCAAACAAAATGCTACTAGCTTCAGTCAAAAGTTATCGGCCATCTAGCTCAGATATTGAAGCTTCATTTATTGAGGCTTGGATAGCGCTACTTCCACGCCTATCTGGTCTTCTTACACCAACACCCACGTTCTCCCATTGGGACGACATATCTGATCTGGTGCTGTGTAAAAGAAATGCAGGTCTTGTGGGAACTGGTAGAGTAACAGAGTGGCTATTAAACATGAGGACTACTGTAGCCATGGTTGGTCTGTCAGTCACATTTTCTTGAACACATAATAATCCAATGTGGATGCATCTCATTATTTGAGTTGTTGACCTGTCCTTTAATGTGGCATCTACAAGATTTGAGGTTGTCCCCTCCCTCCAATTTTTCCAAGCCTGCAGGATGGTTACATTGAGAGACACCACAATAAGCTAGACATTCATTTGTGACTTACTATCTGGTAGGACTTGATTGAGATAAAAAGGAAATGCACATAAAAAAGAAAATATTTGCACTTACATAACTTAGAAGGCCGCCAGCTTCATTCTCTCCCTTGAAACTAGAGTTATTTGTTTTACCGCTCACTATCTCCAGAACTAACATGCCAAAACTAAACACATCAGTTTTTACTGAAAATTGTCCGTGCATTACATATTCCGGAGGCATGTATCCACTGCAGGTGAACATTATCAGTAGCATTAGTTTAATTTGAAGGACATCATAGCTTTAGGTACATGTAGTTTTTTATGAAGTTCATTCCATCTTGTTTATTGGAGATGGTTTAAAGGACTTCCCATGTTGTTTGTTTCTTTGGCACAAACTGTATGTGTTACTTGTATATAGCATGCTACATCCTAGTTACTAGCTATAGATTATGTGGATATACTTACTAGGTCCCCACAATTCTGCTCGTTTTGCCTTGAGTTTGATCTGGTACAAATAATCTTGCTGTGCCGAAATCTGAAATCTTTGCATTCATATCTGCATCTAACAAAATGTTGCTAGCCTTGAGATCACGGTGAATAATACGAAGTCGCGAATCTTCATGAAGGTAAAGAAGCCCTCGAGCGATGCCTTCTATAATTTTGTGACGCATTTCCCAATTCAGTAGTGCCCTCTTGTTTGGATCTGCATATTCATGCAAATGTACTGTGAACATGTTGAAGCAATGTACACGGAAGACAGGACAATTCCATTAAGATGTAATCACTATGAATAGAATTTGGGATTTGAGAGGAATGGTAAACCTACCAAATATGAACTTTTCAAGGCTTGCATTAGGTACAAACTCATAGATTAGAAGTCTTTCCTTTCCTTCCAAACAGAATCCTACGAGCCTTACCAAATTCCTGTGTTGAAGAGTAGCCACTAACTTGACCTCATTCGTAAATTCTAGATCTCCTTGTTGAGAAGCCTTGGACAACCTCTTCACAGCTATTTCTTGTCCATTTGGAAGCTCACCCTGAAAGATATGTATATACCAAAATCTAGCATTTATAACCTCAACATTCATGATATCAGACTTACGTAATTATGACGAGTAAAATGACATAATTTACGACCCGATTGCGTCTCATTACCTTGTAAACAATACCAAATCCACCTTGTCCAAGCTTGTTTGCAGCAGAAAAGTTGTCGGTAGCAACTTTAATTGTCCCGATGTCAAATTGCAAGGAATCAGAATTAATAATTTCATCCACGCCTTCACGTAAGAACAGGTTATACATCTGAATTAGATTAATGCATTGCCACAAGAAAAGTAATACAATTTGCTTTTTTCTTCATACAAAGAAACAACATGCTCTGCATAATTTAATGCCATGCATCTCATTATTTGAGTTGCTGAAGTACTATCCTTGATTTCTAGAACTGATTGACTGTCTGACTGATGGTAGCAGATTTTGTTTTATATTACAGAATCCCTATAGTAAAGTCAATGCTTTATGTAGAAAGATGCAAGCAAAGATAAATCTTAAAAAGCAATAACCGAAATTAGTTTTACCAGTATTGCTTGGTACGTAGAGGAGATGCTTAGTACTTAGTTTTACCAGTATTGCTTGGTACGTAGAGAAGAGATACTTAGTACTTAGTTTTACCAGTATTGCTTAGTAATTATAGAGAAGAGATTCATCACGTCAAAGGAATACAGCAAGGTGTCTAGATATCAATATTTTCCCGGCTAGTTAAAGAAGTGATAGCAACAATGTAAAATAAACAAATACTGAACTTACTTTTAAGTTTCTCCCTTGGTTTCTTCACTCTTAAATAGAAGAGGTAGAAACATGACATGCAGAAGATTAGTACAACAGAAACAACAACCGACGCCACTATAGCAACTGTAGTTCTCGATGAGTTACTTTCCTTCCCTGCAGACACTAGAGTTCTACTTTTATCAAAACAAAACTAAAATTTCGTTTAAAAGAGACTGATTTTGAATTAGATATCTGATATTAGGTTTAAATAAAATTGTATGATCGAGTCAGTCTTATTCTTTTCCCAAATTCGACTGAAAGATATTAGCAATTTTTAAACTACCAATGCAAGTAGTTGATCAGGACAAAAAATAACTATGTATTCTTGCATTTCATTTCTTAAGTACTTTGTATTATTATTTTTGGTTTTCACTGAAAATAAATAAATGTCACTAATAATTGAGTAGGTGGGAAAAGAAGCTTAATTTTTTAATTAATTTTTTAACAATTTTCTCACTTTTTGATCAAATTCTTATTTAATTTATTAATTTACTTACTTTAAATATAAGTTTAAGGTGGGCAAGTTTTGTGCAAATCCTATATATAAAAAAATACTTTTTATCCTAATTTTTTTTTTTTTTTTCATTTGAGTAGTTCTACTCTTTTCAAAGGACTTACCTGAAACTTGTAAATTAAAAATTTATAGAAATTATTATGTTTTTTCCATTTTTTTTTAGTCGTTTTTCTTGGCCACCAAAGGTCGTTTTTCTTGTAGTGTCGGATAAGATGTGGAGTTAGAAATAAATTTTAAAATTAATTTATGCGTTAATACTTAATATCATTTGAAAGGCTAAATTAATAAAAAGCGGTGAACTGAATAACATAATTTTATATTCTAAAAATATATATATGGACCACACTGCATCTCTGCATGCGAGGCACTAGGTAAGAGGTCACTTCAGGGATTTAAGAGGGTACAGAATTGAAAGGTTCGTTGTTCCGAGACGGCACCGCCCAGGGGACCATTCGTTTGCTAGTGCATGAAACACCCAGAAATATGCCTCCCTTTCTTGTGGAATAAAGTTTATTTAGACAAGAAATACAGTGGTGCATAAAGACAGCTCATTTCGGGAGGTGAATAGGTAAAGTTAAAGATATGTATACCTACGACTGCAAGAAAGAATTGTCTAATCGCCTAACGAAATTCTAATTTATATGTAATATTCTTCTCTCAAAATCCCTTTACGGTCCATAAATGATAAAACGTTGGCAAAGTAGGATTTATATACCTTGTAGAACCAAAACAGAACGGAAAGCTCGCTTACCATACATACCTTGTGTGGGTGGAAGCAGTTGTAGTGGTGGTGGGGGAGCTGGCTGCGCTATAGGCGGTGGCGAAGGCGACGGAGGTGGTGACTCAGCTGCAGGGTCATAGAAACTGTATATCTCATACCTTAAATAACAACTTGGTGTTGCAAATGCTCCTCCCGTCTTTCGGCCATTACAACAATGTGACGTATATCCAACCAACAATAGCAGGCAGTTGTTGCAGTCCAGCGAGTTCAAATCAGGAGTACACTGCAAAACTGAATAGATTGTTTGGAAGTCTGGGGCTGCCTCGCTTTTCAGAGCAAACTTGCGAGTAGAATTTCCAAGTGCAGCGCTATTTCTTAGCCTATCTAGCAGGGGTCTGAGCACGTTGTTGAACCCTTCTACGTTGGATGCGTTTTGTACGTTATAAAAAGCAAGCATAGGCTGCTCCTCCATAACGCCAAATATAGACCTGTTTGAGTATCTTACAGTACATTCACCGGATCCGGACCACATGATTGCCTCCTTCTGGTTGGGACAAGACTGTAAGAGATCTTGACTTGTCGAATTGATACAACCACGGCATACATCCGGCTTAACGTCTCCTCTACAAAGTGCAATCGCGTTCACTTTGTCGTAATTTTCTCCGGAGGTGAAATTGTAAAATCCGTAATCGATCTTCGTGTTGGAAGACATGGAGGCCAGGAGGCCAACTAGGTTTGCCCTGTAGGTACTGGTGCTGGTGTAGTTACCAGTTTGATAGCAGTACTGTTGAGCCGTGGGAGTAACAAAATGTAAGAGAACGATGCCGAGCAATAAAAGTCGATTTGAATAACACATGATCTTCGTTGTTCCTCTCTCTTTGGCCTGCAAATCAAGGAACCAATATGATTAAGTTTTATCGAGAATAGGAACTATGGACTTTCGCTGTACGTTAAAGATATCAATCTGGAAATTTGTGTTGCTTCTGTTACTCTGTATTTGTAACATAAATCACTGCGGGCAATTAGATGTTGAAAATTCCAAGTCTCTGGTCATACACGCGTTCATTTGTCATTACCCTTCCAACTAATAATGTATCTAATGATATATTAATGGTATTAGACATCAACTTTTAAATAAAATAATTCATTTATTTAATATTCATATAAATAAAAAAATTTAAAGATGATAAAAAAATATATATAATATTTTATATAATAACATAAAAATAAGATAAACATACCTTATAAAGTACTACTAAATGCAGTCAACATTGCTTACTCTCAGTGCACGACCCAACTTGGCCAATACATTAATTAATGAAACACGGCGTTTTGGGCGGAACGGGATTTCAACTGAGTTTGGTTCTCCTCCACTGTCCTTTTTATCTAACTTCATTTCAAATGTCTTAATTTTTTTTTTACACAGAATTAACCTTTTCTTTTCTCGCCAAAAATTCTCAAACTTTCCACTGCATTCCGTTTGAATATAAGAAATGTTTTATCTTATATCACTCACAATAAATTTTATAAAATACAAATTTTTATAAAATATAAAAAAATTGCCAAAAATCCTTTTCATTAGATCATTTATTCTATTTCTATTTTACAGTCAGTTAAATCCTCTACATGTAAAAGTTACTTTTCATTCTTTTAAATATTATTTTTTATTATTTCTCTCATTTTATCCTCTTTCCTTTTTATCTTATTTTCATTTTAACACTTTTATCACTTTTACACATACCCCACTCTGTTATCTCTCTTTTAAAGCACTCCTAATAGATTTTTCATCCTATCATTTAAAATATATCACTAAATCTCGCTTTTTCTATTTTACACTGACTTTTACAATATACCATATATCAGCTTATCTATTTTTTCTTCATATTATTTTAATATTATACCTTTTAATATTTTATGAGAGAAAAAGTACAATAAGAGAAATTAATTTGAGAGAAAAAGTACAAGAAGAGATAGAAAACAAATAAAAATATATTTACATTTGTGTATAGTTACTTTTACATCTAGCTGCAACACTGTACAAAAATGTAAAATAGAAATAAAATGCAGCATCCGTTAGATGCACCTCTTAGACAACTTTCTTTTAAATTTTACATAACAATGGGTTTTGTGAAACCACTGTGAGTGAGCTCTTATGCCTTGTTTGGTTAACCAAAACCAAAAATCTCATTTCATCTCATCTCAACTCATTATTACAACTTTTTCAAATCCCCATACAAAATATAATAAATCATTTAACTTTTTCAAATCCCAATACAAAATTAATATAAAAAAATTATATTATAACAATATTTTATTCATTACTATTCAAAACATCTTATCTCATCTCATCTCATCTATGTAACCAAGTAGGGCCTTACTCTCTAGCACAGTAGCACTCTGTTTATAGTCCATGTGCCTTTTATGCATGCAAAAGTTTTAATATTGTTAATAACAAAAGAAAGTGTTTTTAAGAATATTTTAAAAAATTATAAAAAATAGTTATTCTTTTAATATATTTTGACAATATTTTCATTATATAATTTTTTTTTATTTTTTGAATTAATTAATATTTTGATTTAGCTTATAAATTTGGATTAATTTAAAATAGAACATAATTATATGATATTGTATATAAGGAGATATTGTAAATATCAAAATATACGATAATATAATTAATATTTAGAGAAAATATTTAAAATGAATAAAAAAATTAAAAAGTATAATATTTAAATTATATAAAGAAAAAATAGATAAACTGATATATGATATATTGTAAAATTCAGTATATAAAATAGAAAAAATAGATTTTAGTGACATTTTAAATGATATGATACATAAACCATTGATAGTGCTCTTATTATCTTATTTCATCTAATCATTACGTTTTTTTAAATTTTCACACAAATTATAATAAATAATATAACTCTTTTAAATCTTAAAATAATAATAATATTAAAAAATAATATTATAATAATAGTTTATTTAATCTCCTATCATCTCAATTTATATCATTTAATTCCCAGTCAAAACGGCACCAGTCTCCGTTAAATGTTCTTTTTTCTTTCCTTCACTTCTACCAAACCAGATGAAGACTGTAATGGATTTCGTCGCACCCATTGTGGTAGATTATGCTGATGTTTTAAACCTTCTTTTTATTTAATCAGATGCTTGAATTTAGTGCTTCCATGGAGTTGAAGGCGGAATCTGGTGAGATGTTGGAAAGCATAGATACTGACTTTGCTGACATTTAGTTTGAAGAGTTATTAGCATAAGAAAAGAAGGATTCATTTTGGTATGCTCATTTGTATGATGACCTCATTTTTATTTGTGTTTGGGTTCTACTTATATATCGCTTATGGCCGAAGAGCTTCTGGCTTTTGCTCGATCTGATGAAGGAGCTCAGGGGCGGAGAGTAGTCGATCTTGGTCCAGACGGCATGGCTGAGGAGTGGGGAATGACTGGCCGAATCTCACCAAGCGTAGTGGGGAGAGAGAGAGAGGAGAAAATGAGGATCTCAGATTTTGGTGGTGCGGGTTGGGTGGAATTCGGTTGCTGCAAAGCTTTGTTTTGGGACGTGTACGGTGGTGAAGAAGTTGCACAGGCCGAAGATGGAGGAGGATCTGCATATCCAGACGTGACTTTTCTTGTTATTTTACTGGTAAGATGACTCAAATAATTTGTCGTTGAGATCAGGTGAACAATTTCAACAGTTTCCCTTAATTTATTATTATCTTTCATCACATGTATTACTTTTGTTTTTGTATTTATATATAAAATTGGGGGCAATTTTGTTTTTTAACATTATCCTGAATTGAGAAGGAAAAATATTGAAGAGTTGATTAGCCAATTAGATGGCTGGACTAAAACATAGACTCTGATACGAATATGTGTAACAAATGTTGACCGACAAATGACAATTGCATATATATATAATTGTAGATGTTGTTATCGCTAGTCACATCATTATCGTGGCGGACTACTTTAACTAATGTTTTTATACAAATGAAAAATGAAATAATTTAAGATGAAGAATAAAATTTTTTTTATAAATGCATTCAATCGACACTGATAAATCAAAGTGAAGTTGCAAAGGATGTCTTTTTAATGCGTACGTTGCTGCTTGTGGGTGGCTGCCAAGGTCAGCTACAGCCTACAGCTCATCATAAGTTGCATTGACCAGCTTATTGTATTTTACGTTATTTAATTTGATCAAATACGTATATACAAGAAAGTTTATCACAACTAATTTACTCTTGAACAATATTAAAAATTCCGTAAAATAATGATAACGATTGAAAGCATTGTTTTCTAATAAGAAGTTTTTCTTTATTTCTGTTTTTATTATTCTTTACGACTCTTGTCATTGTGTCAGCAACAAAACATAAAGATTGGTGTTAAGATTTGTTTCGCACTTGAGATAAATTTCTTTATGACAAAGGTGTGGTACTGTTTGCTTCTAGCTAGTAAGAAGGAAAGTGGTGTAACTGACCCACTTGAGATTGAGTTCTTGGCCATTCTAAGGGGCCTTCAACTATGCATACACAGAGGCATTAACAACTTAATTATTGAGGGTGATTCTTTGATTATGGTCCAAACTACTCAAGATGAGAGAGCCTCCTTATCACTGCCGGAAAACTTAGTTTAAGATACCGAGGGGCTTACGCATATGTTCCCTCAGTGCAGTATTCAACATGTTAGACGTCTTGGCAATGAAGGGGCGGATAAACTAGCAAAGTATGCTTGGCATATTGAAGACTTGAGTGTGTGGGGTTTATTACGGATTGTAGGTGTTAAGTCTGTTGTTTGGGTAGGGTTGTAATGTTTTCTCATATTTTAAAGAAGTTTCTTCTTTTTATTGAAAAAAAAAAAAAAAAGACTAGAAATTTTGAAACGATTCTTTTATGGAGAAATATTAATTAGCGAGGCTGATAAGTCTAAAAAAAAACAGAAATGATAAGTCACTAATGGCTCTCATTCTTGCATCGTTGAAGATATTTTATATATAATATTTCAAAGATATACAAATGTCTTAAATTCATCGTCCAAACTGAGAAAAAAAAATAGTCAACACATTGTCTTTGTCAAATGTCTAAATAAAGATGTCTAATTACTTCCATCAAACTCTAGCGAGCATCTAGATCAGTAACTGAAACTCCGTTTCTTGAAGCTTGGAAGGACTGATTAGGAGACATGTCTGATTCAATATTGCCATACATAAAAAATGCAGGTCGTGAGGGAGCTGGCAGAGTGTTAGAGCCATTATTGAGCATCACAACAACCGTAGCCATTGTACTTGATCTGTCTGCTGCGTTTTCTTGAACACATAGCAATCCTATGTGGGTACATCTCATTACTGCAATTGTTGAGCCAGACCTCATTCTGGAATCTACAATATTTGAAGCAGTTCCCTCCCTCCAGCTTCTCCATGCCTGCAAGACATAATTTTAATGAATACCAGAGAGAAAATTCCTCTAGCATGTGCACTTATTGGCGTTGCACTTACAGGAAAAGGGAAGGGAAATGTACCCAAGTATGATTTTACTTACATAACTTGGATGATGCTCCATTTTCTCTCCATTTCGAAAGGAATGGATCCCCTGTCCACTCACTATTTCTAGCACTAGTACTCCGAAACTAAAGACATCAGACTTCACAGAAAATTGCTTATGTATTCTATATTCTGGAGCCATATATCCACTGCACATTGACCACAATATTATTAGTTTTTATTGAATACTAAAGAATTGAGACTATAAATTTCTACAACTTTTTAGTCTCCCTTTAATTTTGATAATAAGCTAAATCTTAGTCGGTAAGAGATGCAGTTTCTACCACATCAAGTACATATCAGTTCTTTCCTTCCAAAAGTACTTACGGGGTCCCAACAACTCTGCTTGCATTCTCTCGTGTTTGATCATAAAAAAAAAACTGATGCGCGAAGTGTGATCTAAAAAAAAAGTGAGAAAAGGAGGAGGCGTGAAGGAGCGAAAACTTCTGTGCTGATGAGCAATTGCACAAAGACAAAAACAAAAACTGTGTAAGGTCGTGAGACGTGGATCTTCATGGTGAGAGTGTTAGAATAATTTCAAATATGGGCTACTATTGATTGCATGCTTAATAAAAAATGGTTAGATATAAATAGCTCATAACGGTACTTTGGTTAAACTCACTAAGTTAAAGTGATCATTATGGAGTTTATTGCACCTTAGTAAAATAGGATTAAATCCTATTTAAAATGTGGTTTATTGTATGTAGGCCTAGAAGTTCAAGGGTCTTATTCCTTTTAGACCCATTGGGATTTGGAGTTTTTAATGGGAGGACTCCACATAAGACTTCTATATATATGGCTAGGTCCCCTCTCCTCTCCATGTGTGTCTATTGGCTTGCCCCATTGATAGCTAATACTTTTGTGAGGAGAAGGAGATGAAGATTTAGCCACTAATATTTTCGTGGGATTTCAATATTGCTTTCAAGATGACTTCTGCAGGTATGAATTCTACATTTTTATAATCTTTTTGTCCATTAAGACTCTTCTTTCTAGCATGTGTTTACTGTGTTTTACATTTGGTATCAGAGCCATCATGCTAGGATTAGAATCTGTTGAATATGAGAGTGTTTGTGCGTTAGTAATTTCGTTTCTGCGTATTTTTTTTATTTTATATACAAGCCGAATACTCAAAGTTTTGTTTTTGTTGAAACTTGTCTATTATATGTCTTCAAAATGTTGGGGTTTTTGTTTCTCTCAATCTCCTTGTTATTTTGATATATAAATCGGGCATTAATTTTGTGTTTTATGGATTCATTTTTTTTTTTAATTTTCGGAATCCTTTTATTGAAAAGAAATTCGAATACCATAAATGATTGATCATTTTCATCAAAAGTATATAAAAATATTTTCTGGGATGTTGTTTACTTGTTTTAAATACTCCAATTTCGTTGCTTGTTGCGGGAAAAGAGTTTTACAAAACTAGGGTTCATACCCACTTCAAAAAAAAATTTGATTAATCTACATCAAACATGGACACCCATTGTTTTAAAACACCATATATGTGTTTTTCGGGCACTCAATATTATTTTCCCTAAATAAATTTTAATTTTTGACCCAAGAATTGCAAGAAATTGAGAAAAATCCATTTAAAAACCCGTTGACCCGAATTTCAGACCCACGACCCGTTTATGACCCGGCTGGAGGTAGAAGATGAATTCTCCTCCAACCTTGACAACGCCCACTCTCACCAAGTGGCACCTGCGGCACGTGAGGGCCCTAAAGCAAAGCTTTTTGCTCGTTTCTTTTTCCAGTATTCATTCACTCGCCCTACTAAAGTTTTCTATATTTTTTGAAAATTTTTTGTACCATCATAAGACACTGTTTTATAATTTAGAGCATTATTTACACGTTTTTCGAGGAGCTACAGTGTGCTGAAAATTGTGATATATTTTCTGGTGAATGTTCAATGCCTTATAAGATCTATGCATATGTGTACTCTCTCTAAGCATGAATATGGATGCATGTTAATTTTGTAACATTTGATGAACATTCTTTTGTGAATATATGCTTTTCAAGTTCATATTTAATTTTAGACATATCTATTGTCCTATATACTTGATCTGTTTATATTGTTTTTGTCTATCAATCACATTTGAATTCTGACTTTGATTATGTCAAGTTGATGCTTATGATTATCATTTTGTGATTGAATTTTCTTGGGCATTATGAATATCCTTATTTCCTATTAAAATGAAATCTTTTGAAATATTAGTGGGTGGTAGCTGCCAAAGTAGCACACTCATTGATATTTATTCAAAAAAAAAAAAGGAGGATATTTTTTGTTTTTTAATTTATTGCACATAATATCTTGCCCAAAGGTGTTATTGTGTGTGATATTTTAGAAAATTGTGAGAAGTAGTTAATGAGATTGCATTAGTCTAGAAATTTCTTCTGCCTAAAGGTGATGGTATTTCAAAAACTGATGTGATTTTATTAATTTGCTTCATGATATGTTTTAAGAGTACCTTATAGCATGTTGTTTAGTTAAGCCCAAAGGTGACTTTACAATGATGCACCAAGGCTCTTACCGATATGTTTTAAGAGTACCTTATAGTATATTGTTTAGTCAGCCCAAAGGTGACTTTACAATGGTACACCAAGGCTCTTATCATAATGAAGCTCATATGGTTTCGAGCTTATTTTCGAGCTATCTAATTAATAGCCCATATTAATTAGATAGATTTGTTATCATCCATTGACTGCATGCTTTAAGATTAGGATGATATTTAAATAATATGTATTACTTTATGTTTCCACAGTTTTGAGTGCCTCTTCTATTTCAAGTCAACTATCTGCTATTGAAACTTTGACTGGAAATAATTATGTGAGATGGAAACGAGATGTAGAAATAGCACTTAGTCTTTTGGGTTTGAATTTTGCCTTGGATGAGCAACCTTCAAAACCTACTGATAAGAGCACTGTTGAATATGTGACTGAGTATCAAAAGTGGGATAGGGCAAACAGGCTTTGTTTAAAGATCATCAAACAATCTATATCTGATTCTATTATGGGAGCTATTCCAGACAGTGACAGTGCTAAAAACTTTTTGAATGCCATAGGACAAAGGTTTGTTGAATCAAATAAAGCTGAAACTGGAGACCTAATGGATAGATTGATGAGTATGAAATATGATGGTTCAAGTGGAGTTAGGGAGTACATTATGAAAATGATTAATATATCCTCTAAGTTAGAAGCCCTCAAAATTCCCATTGCAGAGCCTTTTCTGGTTTATCATGTTCTTAGTAGCCTTCCTAGTCAGTTCAATCAACTAAAGGTTGCTTATAATGCTCAATAAGATAAACGGGATTTGAATGATTTAATTGTGGTATGTGCCCAAGAGGAGTGTAGGATGCGTCGTGAGAATGTTGAAACTGTGCAATTGGCTTTTAAGCCACAGCAGAACAAGGGGTCTTCACATAATTATAAGTCTAAGTTCCATAAAGGCAATAAACCACACCACAATCTGCAGAATAAAAGGTTTGGAGGTCAGACTTCTGGTGGTCCTAAAGAAGCTGTGATGAAAAATGATCAGTATAAGTTTTGTAAAAAGAAGGGTCATTGGCAAAAGGATTGTTTTAAGTTTAAGGTTTGGCTAGAGAAGAAGAAGAAGAAGAAGAACTAGGCAGGTACCTCATTGGCTTTAGTTTGCTTTGAGTCTTCTTTAGTAGATGTACCTTTAAATTCCTGGTGGATAGACTCAGGTGCAAGTATTCATATTACAAATTTCTTGCAGGGGTTCATAAGCAAACGGAAGCCAAGTGAGAATGAAGTGAGCTTATGTGTTGGGAATGGAGTACAAGTGAAGGTCGAGTTTATAGGAGTAGTAAAGTTATCTTTGGATTCTGGTTTTTCTCTTGTTTTAGAGAATACAGTTTTTGTACCGACAATGAGATGGAATTTAATTTCTATATCAAAACTTGATGATTCTGGTTTTTCCTTTAAGTTTGGTAATGTAAAAGTTGAATTGTTTTATGATTCTCGTTTGGTTGGAAATGGTTTCTTGTGTGATGGTTTATACAGAATGTCTTTGATTTCTTTTAGTGAAGTCTCTTGTGTTACTAATATAGCGAAGAAAAGGTCCTCAATCCGTGAATCATCTTCTATGTTGTGGCACAAGAGATTAGGGCACATTTCAAAGGAAAGAATGGAAAGATTAATAAAAGTTGAGATACTTCATTCACTAGATTTTTCAGATTTTAACACCTGCGTGGACTGTATAAGAAGAAAGCTAACTAAATCCACAAGGAATGGTTCTACTAGAAGTGAGGGTATTTTGGACTTAATACATACCGACATTAGTGGGCCTTTATCTTCTACCATATGTGGAAATAAGTATTTCATAACCTTTATTGATGATTTCTCACGCTATGGATATGTTTATCTAATTAATGATAAATCTCTTGCCCTTGAGAAATTTAAGATATTCAAAATGGAAGTAGAGAAACAATGTGGGAAAAATATTAAAGTAGTAAGATCTGATCGTAGTGGTGAGTATTATGGAAAATATGATGAATTTGGTCAGACCATGGGCGATTTTGTAAAATTTTTACAAGGATGTGGAATAGTGCATCAATACACAATGCCTGGGACGCCTGAGCAGAATGGTGTTTCTGAAAGACGAAATCGGACTCTTATCGGACTCTTAAGGACATGGTTAGAAGTATGATGAGCAGAACAAGTTTACCAGAATATCTATGGGCTGAAGCCTTGAAAACTGCCATGTACATTTTAAACAGGGTTCCCAGTAAAGCAGTTTCAAAAACTCCTTTTGAATTGTGGACAGGTCGTAAGCCAAGTCTGGCTTATTTCAAAGTTTGGGGATGTCCAGCTGAAGTTAGGATTTATAATCCTCTTGAAAAGAAATTAGACCCAAAATCTACTCCTGGTTATTTTATTGGGTACCCAGATAGATCAAAAGGATATAAATTCTATTGTCCTAATCGTGGCACCAGAATTGTTGAGTCCATTACAGCTAAATTTCTGGAGAATGATGTTGGTGATAATGGGAGTTCTGTATTGAAGAAACGTTTTGTTGAATCTAATCCGGTTGTTGTTCCAGTTCCTGTCATACAAGAAAGAGTTGTCTCTCAACCGATTGAAATTGTTAGTGAAGAAATTGGGCAACTAGAATAAATTCCAACAGTGATTGAGTTAGTTTCTGAACCACAAGTCAGAAGATCACAAAGGGAAAGAAGATCTGCATTGCAAAATGATTACATTGTCTATTTATTAGAGAGTGATTTTAATATTGGGCATATAGTTGATCATGTTACTTTTAAGCAAGCCTTGACATGTCCTGAGTCAGAAAAATGGTTAAGTGCTATGGAAGATGAAATGAATTCTATGGAGAAGAATAAAGTCTGGGAACTTGTTGAACTTCCTCCAGATGCTAAGGCTATAAACAACAAGTGGATTTTCAAAAGTAAACTGGACTCAAAAGGGAATGTTGAACGAAAGAAGGCAAGATTAGTGGCAAAAGGATTTACTCAGCGAGAGGGCATTGACTATCATGAAACTTTTTCACCAGTTTCATCAAAAGATTCTTTTAGAATTATCATGGCACTTATGGCACATTATGATTTGGAGCTTCATCAGATGGATGTGAAGACAACATTTTTGAATGGAGATCTCTATAAAGAAGTTTATATGAGACAACCTGAAGGTTTTATTGTGAAAGAAAAAGAAAACTGGGTGTGTAAGTTAAATAAATCTTTATATGGATTGAAGCAAGCATCTCGACAGTGGTATTTGAATTTTGATGAGGTTGTAACTTCTCTCGATTTTGTTGAAAATACAGTTGACCAGTGCATATATCATAAGACCAGTGGGAGAAATTTTATTTTTCTCATTCTGTATGTTGATGATATTTTGCTTGCTAGCAGTAACTTGGGATTACTTCAAGAAACAAAGAAAATGTTATCTGCTAATTTTGAAATGAAAGATCTTGGAGAAGCTTCTTTTGTGCTTGGCATTGAAATATGTCGTGATAGAGCTCGTGGATTGTTGGGACTTTCTCAGAAAGCTTATATACGGCGTGTACTACAGAGGTTTGAAATGCAAAACTGTGCACTCAGTGATGTACCCATCATAAAAGGAGATAAGTTTAACAAAACTCAATGTCCTAGAAATAAGCTTGAAAAGGAATCTATGAAGAATATTTCGTATGCTAGTGCTGTATGGAGTTTGATGTATGCTCAAGTTTGCACTAGACCAGATATTTCCTATGCAGTCAGTGTTCTTAGTAGGTTTCAGTCAAATCCAGGGCAAGAGCATTGGAAAGCAGCCAAGAAAGTTATGAGATACTTGAAGAAGACTGAGTGTTATATGCTTACTTTCCAGCGTTCAAATCACCTTGAGGTGGTAGGCTACTCAGATTCTGATTTTGCTGGATGTCAAGATGATTTGAAATCAACCTCTGGTTATATTTTTATGTTAGCTGGAGGTGCTATTAATTGAAAAAGTGTTAAACAAACTCTCGTGGCATCTTCTACTATGCAAGCTGAATTTGTGGCGTGTTATGGAGCTACCGTCCAAGCTGTTTGGTTGAGAAATTTTATTTCTAGACTGAAAGTTGTTGATTCCATCTTGAGACCAATTACTATTTATTGTGATAATAGTGCAGCAGTGTTCTTTTCAAAGAATAATAAAAGCTCTAGTGGGTCCAAGCTCATTGACATCAAGTATTTGGTGGTCAAAGACAGAGTTAAGGAAGGATAGACAAAGATAAAGCATATAAATACAGAAGCGATGATTGCAGATCCTTTGACTAAGGGACTTTCTCCTAAAGTTTTTAAAACACATGTTGCTAATATGGGTATTGTGGAAACATTTGATGTTTTTAGTTAGTGGGAGTTACTTATGTAAAAAGAACTACATTTTGGTTTGATCCCTTTACGGGGTACGTAGGCAACCCATATGTTATCTGGGTACAGCTTCTTTTAATAATAATATATATCTCCCATATCCATAAACTATGTTTTAAGCATGCATATGACTTATGTATTTTATTATGATATTATTAAAATCTCGAGATACTATGAATAAAGACATAAGATGAGTCTCTTTAAGAGACATGTGGCTTCTTTTTGAAGCATTATGAGGACTGATATGAATTAGCACAGCTTTTGATCACATTGGTGCTAAGTTCATACTACATACTACCACATTTGGTCGGAGGATGGGGATCCATGTCGATGAGGATATTAGCATTTGTAACTGTGGAGTGGTCTTACATCGTTTAAGGGGTGTAACGACTTCCATGTTCAATGTTGATATTCTTGTTAGACCGGATCGTGTTTTCTAAGGTGCTATCATTTGAGCTATTTTTGTGGTCACTTATGTTGTTTAACCTGAGAGTCTTTTTCAAAACAAGTTTTTTATTTTATAGCAATCAATATTCACCCAAGTGGGAGAATGCTAGAATAATTTCAAATATGGGCTACTATTGATTGCATGCTTAATAAAAACGGGTTAGATATAAATAGCTCATAATGGTACTTTGGTTAAACCCACTAAGTTAAAGTGATCATTATGGGGTTTATTGCACCTTAGTAAAATAGGATTAAATCCTATTTAAAATGTGATTTATTGTATGTAGGCCTAGAAGTTCAAGGGTCTTATTCCTTTTAGACCCATTGGGATTTGGAGTTTTTAATGGGAGGACTCCACATAAGACTTCTATATATATGGCTAGGTCCCCTCTCCTCTCCATGTGTGTCTATTGGCTTGCCCATTGATAGCTAATACTTTTGTGAGGAGAAGGAGAGGAAGATTTAGCCACTAATATTTTTGTGGGATTTCAATATTGCGTTCAAGATGACTTCTGCAGGTATGAATTCTACATTTTTATAATCTTTTTGTCCATTAAGATTCTTCTTTCTAGCATGTGTTTACAGTGTTTTACAGAGAGAAACTGATGCGTGAAGTGTGATCTACGTGTATGGTTACCTAAGCATACATGCTGTTGGAAACCTAATGAATGAGACGAGAGAGATCAACAAGCATGAAGAGGAAACACATAGATTAATAAATATATATATATATATATATATATATTTGCCAAGTTTCCCAAATTGCCAATGCGTCTATTCTCTAATTCCAGAATAATCCAACACGTCCCAAAACTTTTAACCTAAATAAAATAATAGTTCATGAGCTTGGGCCTGGGTGTTACAATTGTTGATTGGATACGACCTTATCGACTTTGTTAATGGTGAGCGTATATGCCCTACCACCGATGTCGAAAATTCTGCAACCTCCATAGCAGCGAATTCCCCCTGGATTCGCCAAGATAAACTAACCCTTCATGCTATCTTTGCTTCCTCTTCCACTGCCATTAGTCCTCTTCTTGCATTTTGCAAAACATCTCACCAAACCTAGACAGCACTCACCCGTCTCTATGCAGGAAAATCTTGAACACGTTTCATGAGAGTATAACATGGAAGGAGAATATGGAATTGTGGTTTTGGCGTGCTTCAAGGTCTTTTCAAATGGGGGTAAGTTGTGCTGTCCTTCCCTCAATTGTAACGTGGAGGCTATGGTTGAGGAGATGCCAGGTGCGCATGGAAGAACATGCAGAAACGATGGAAGAAGTATGACAGGTGGTTAGATATTGGCTAGAGAGAGTGATGCAGGTATCTTCAAAATTTCGGAAGCTTGCATGTGGTGATGTGGAAACTTTGAGTGACCTGAATAATGATGTGATTCCTGTGAGACCAAAGCATGCCCAAGTGGTCAGGTGGGTGAAGCCAAAGAATGGTAGATACAAATTAAAAAGTATCGTCAATATACCAAATGATCATCACCCAAAAAATAGGAGAAAAAAAAAGGAATCGATATGGCTCATAATATCGAAATCATGTTTAGATCTATTTCGGAAGGATGCAACAAAGAACATGCGCGCAGACATAAACCTCAAATTTGGAACGAGCGTCACTGATGACGATATCATAACCAAACAAAAAGGCCAGTACTATAATCTTGCCTTCACCAATCACATCCAAAGTATCTTAATTAATCAAATTCAAATTTGTCTACTTATATTAATCTGATCGAACTAAATCTGCGGCAAATTAAGTGCCCATGAGATCATATAATATATAAATAAACACAGTTGAAATCTCGTTCCACCCGAAACGTGTCCAAAATGCAATGTTTCATTAATCAATGTGTTGGTCGCATTGGGTCGTGCGCGGGGAGTCTGCAAATGGTGCCAACATTTAGACTTTTTTCCTTATATTTTATCGTCATCTTTTTATTATTAAATTATTTATTATATTTCATTTATTAATCTATTATATAATATTAAATAAAAAAATGTCGATAATAAGATAATAAAATAATAATAATAATAATAAATAGATTTTTTCTTTTCAGAAGAATATGCAATTCACCTTCAGCAGGTGCTTATCCCCTTGGATCTCTCTGTGTTTTAAACGCTCATATCCTGGCAAACTAAAGACAAGCTGAAAATGAAAGTTGAGGCACCAAACAAAGAGTTTTGTTACATACAAGCACAGTCGCGCACTAATCTGTGTACCAATACTGATTTATTCATATTTAAAATTTAAATTAACACTGTTTTCAATAAAATCTACTTTTTGACCAATCACATCACATTTGTGCACAAATTAGTGCACAATTGTGCTTGCAACTATGCACAAAATATAGTTACAAGCACAATTGTGCACTAATGTGATGTGATTGGTCAAAAAGTAGATTTTATTGAAAACAATGTTAATTTAAATTTTAAGTATGAATAAATCAGTATTGGTACACAGATTAGTGCGCGATTGTGCTTGTATGTAGCAAAACTCAACAAAATGTTTTCTTCTAACACCTATATATTAAAACATAAATAATATTTATAATCGTGAATGTGTAAGAGTCGCATAATTATTTTGAAAAATAATAATAAATATGAAACCTACATAAAAAGAAATTTAATTTTTTAATAATAGATTGACTCACTCAAAAATGAATAGCACAAAGGCTATCCTAAGTGTAGGAGGATGTCGTGTAATAATTAGGAATAAATTCATAAAATCGTCTCCTCGGAGAAAGTTACTTAAAATCAAACTCGTTTAAAATGGTAAAAATATTCACAAAGAGAAAATAAAAATGATGGTATGTGCAATGGATGGAAGAGTGCAACAAGAATGAAAAAGGACACTAGTCATGGACTAGATTCATATATTTAGATTTTTAAGCGTCGAAATGAAATGTAAAAGACTAACAAATTAAAATTAACAATCAAAGAATCAACTAAACTTAACAATCTTAATTAATCTGAAAATTAAACAATAAAGCTAAAATTATTTAAGTCTTAATTAAACTTTACTCAATCTAATATGCAATGGAACTAAGAGATTAATAAAACTAAGTTAAAAATTAAACTAGATTATAAAGTAATTGACAAAATACGAACTGAAAATTGAAAAGCCCCAAAACCAATATTCTAGAGTTCATCCTTGTATTCAAATCACAAATTCTCAAAATTAATCCATAACAATTGTAATCACTATTAAATGAAAGCTTAAAGAATGGAGAAAAATAAATAATACGAAGTAAATAAACAGCAAATAAATTGCCCAAACTTCTAAGCCAAAAATCTCAAAAATATTCCATAAACTTTAAATTGAAATTAAATAAAAAGTAAGAAATAAAAAGAGCAAGCAAATTGAATGGAGATAGAGATTGAAGACTGTGGAGGGAGCTGGACAGTGGCTGGACCCTTTAAGGTTCTTCAACGGCGTTGTGTGCGTCTCCCAAATAGTAAAACTTGATGCGGCTTGAAATATACTACCCAAGAGAAAAATAAGTGTGCGGCTGAAAAAATTGGGCTGAAAAAAATAAACAAATCCTTCTCTTATTCCTCTTAGTTCCGTGCGGCGCCCCTTTGCAATTAAAATGGAAAGAAAGTTCCTTCTAGGTCAAAGTCTCTCCTCCCATTAATTCCTTGGTCCAATCTTATCCATATAAAAAAAAAAAAAGGTGTCGTCCCCCAAAGTTCAAGTCATTTAGAAAATAAAATGCTGCCGTGTATTAAAGAGCGCAAGGTCAAAAGTTCTAATGTGATTTGAATTTCTCCTACCACTACCAATTGACATGTGGCACTCAATGAATCTTTTTCTAACTCCATGAAGACCAAGTCAAAGTCTCATTTTCATTTTTTAACCTATAATAAAAAAATTAAAAATAAGAATTAGAAATAAAATAAAATAAAATAAAAATAAAGAATAAAACATAAAAAATATGTTATGCATATAAAAAAAACATTGTCCAATTAAATCACAAGTTATAAAATTAAGCATAAATTCATACTATTAATCAATTTAAATCATAACTCGGATTTATGCATCTTGATCATTTTTTCATCTAAAACCAATAATAATGTAATGAAAGAATTAAAATATATTAGTTCTAAATGTATTAAAATATGCAATAACTCAACTCAATCACACCACCCAACTAGCATTTTGCTAATCCTTGAGCAAAATAGTGAAAATTAATTGAGATGAATATTGCATAAATACCGAAATTCAAATAGAAACAATCAAACACAATTCTAAATTCTTACAAAAGTGACACGTTACTACTCAACCCCTAGGGGCTATACTCACTAAGACTATCTCAAATCTTTCACATAGAATTTAGGTAAATGTCTCAGAACTCAAATGTATGTGTGGAGCTAAACTGGCTTAGTGTTCCTCATTACTAACCATGATTTGTCATAAGATTTTTCAACCTTAAGATTAATCATTACTGATTCTTATTACCTCAAAGCTCAAGGGACTAGCAGTTTTCACGCCAGCTCTGTTTTTAAAGGTTGAACACTCAACCCCCAAAGTCTTAGGTAACTGTTTCTAGCCTTTTTACTTAGGAAAGTTCACTAAGTCGCCTTTATTCTTTTTTTTCCTTTCTTTTCTCTTTTTTTTTTTTTTTTGAGGCATGGCTCGATAGTCCTACAGTTTATTTTTCCTGTGTTAAATCAGTGAATAGTAAATAAGGAACACTACAAGCATAAGCATGTGCAAAATGTCCTTCAAAATTTGCCTTTCGTTTTACAAAAATCTTATCAAGTCTTATCTTAATAAGTATAACATCTCGGTATTTCAAGCCACACATTAACAAAATATGATGCATCAAAAATCATGCTCTATGATTAAGCTTGGAAATAAATCTTCACAAAATGATTCCGTTCAACTACTCCATCAAGATGCTCAAATTTCACAAAATACCAAAAATGGAATGTGTGTGTCAATCATATATGTATCAATGCATATCGTATTTTTTTCTTTTTTTTTAATTATTTTTTTTTTATATATGTGCACACATGCTACCCTCCAACTAGTGAGAGACATAGTCCTCAATGAATCGAACGAAAGAAAACAAAGTGCACAGAAATAAGCAAACAAAACAAAACAAAATAAAATAAAATAAACATGAAATATAAAATCAAAGCAAAATAACAAATAATAAAAAAAAATGCAAGTAAAGTAAACTGTAAAGAGGAAAAAAAAATCAAAACACTTCCTTGAAATCTTGCACAAGCAAGATCTCTTCATGTGGATCAAAGACTTTCAGAAATGACTTTAGACGTTGTCCGTTGACAGTGAAGCAATTGCCATTCTTCGGATTGACAATGTCTACCGCAACGTGAGAATGAACCTTCTTTACAATGTAAGGCCCACTCCATCGGGATTTCAATTTACCAGGAAAAATATGTAAGCGAGAGTTGTAAAGAAGAACTTCATGACCAAGTGTAAAATGTTTTGAATGAATTTTCTGATCATGTAGAATTTTCATGCGTTTCTTCGCCAGCTGAACATTGTCATAAGCATTCCGACGACCTTCATCCAATTCATTGATCTGCAATTTTCTCAACCCTGAAGCTTCATCAAGTGACATGTTAACATGTTTTATAGCCCAAAGAACTCGATGCTAAATATCAACAGGTAAATGACAAGTTTTACCATAAACTAATCGATAAGGGGACATCCCTAGATTTGTTTTAAAAGTTGTCCTATGAGCCCACAGAGTATCAAGAAGCTTAACTGACCAATCTTTCCTATTAGGATTAATAGTTTTCTCTAAAATGATTTTTATCTCTCTATTTGCCAATTCTGCTTGCCTATTTGTTTGAGGGTGATAAGGGGTAAAAACTCAGTGTGTGATAACATATTTCTTCATGAGTGTAGAAAATGGTTTGTTGCAAAAATGAGAACCTCCATCACTTATGATAACTTTGGGCATGCCAAAACGAGTAAACAGAGATTGTAAAAATTTTAGGACAACACGATGGTCATTTGTTTTGCAAGCGACGGCCTCCACCCATTTTGAAACATAATCCACATCTAATAAAATATATTTGTTTCTTAGCCAACAAATCAAGCGTGGTTTTGCATCTTTCTTAGCCAACAAATACTTAAGAGCAGAGTGGTCATTAAAAATAGTAACAGGAGAACCAAGAATATATGTCCGAAATTTATCAAGTGCAAAAACCACTGCAAGCAATTCTTTTTCAGTAGTGGTATAATTTTTATGGGCATCATTCAAGGTTCTACTGGCATAATAAATCACAAAAGGTCTATTATCCATATGCTGCCCCAAAACAGCTCCTAAGGCATAATCACTTGCATCTGTCATCATTTCAAATGGAAGGTCCCACTGCGAGGGTTGCATAATAGGGGCAGTGGCAAGTGATTTTTTAAGAGTATCAAAAGATTTTTGGCACTCATCAGTCCAAACAAATTCAATATCATTTTATAAAAGAGTGCACAAAGGTTTTGCAATAGAACTGAACCCTTGAATAAACCGCCTATAAAAGCCAGCATGACTAAGAAAAGAACGAATATCCTTAATCGTCATAGGGATAGGAAGTTTAAATATTAATTCAATTTTTGCCTTGTCGACCTTTATACCTTCAAAAGAAACAATATGTCACAATACAATGCCCTGAATAACCATAAATTGGCATTTCTTCCAATTAAGTAAAAGATTTTTTTCCTCACATCTCTGGAGAATACGTGCCAAATTATGCAAACAACTATCAAAAGATTTTTAAAAAACAGAGAAGTCATCCATGAATATTTCAAAAATATCAGCAATCATGTCAGAAAAAATACTCATCATGCATATCTGAAAAGTAGCTGGAGCATTACACAAACTAAAAGACATTCTGGTGAAAGCAAAGGTGCCAAAAGGAAAGGTGAATGTGGTTTTCTCCTGGTCTTCAGGCGCTACAGAAATTTGATAATAATCAGAGTATCCATCCAAGAAGCAATAAAATGCATTATTAGCCACTCTTTCTAAAATTCGATCCAAGAATGGTAAAGGAAAATAATCCTTCCTACTGCTTAAATTAAGTTTTCTATAATCAATGCACATTCTCCAACCAGTAACCATTCTAGTTGGAATCAACTCATTTTTTATCATTTTTGACAACAGTTAAATCATAGTTTTTTGGTACCACTTGAGTTGGACTTACCCACTTACTGTCTGAGACAGGGTAAATGATACCTACTGCGAGCAGTTTAAGCACTTCCTCTTTAACAACTTCCTTCATGGTAGGATGGAGCCTACGTTGAGCATCACGAACTGGTCTAGCATCATCTTCAAGATGGATTCTGTGGGTACAAACAACAGCATCAATACCTTTGATGTCGGCTATTGTCCAACTAATTGCACCTCGATGCTTTTTTAAGACTTCAATCAACTGGGTTTCATCCTTCTGATTTAACTTTGAGGAAATCACCACAAGTCTGATTTAACTTTGAGGAAATCACCACAGGAAAAGTGCATTCTTCAGGACCAAGAAAAACATACTTTAAATCTTAAGGAATTGGTTTCAGTTCCAACTAGGGAACTTCTTCCTCTGAAGATTTAAGATGTCTGGTGGTGGTAGAGCTTCAAACTGGAATTTCCATCTTACGCCTACAAATTGTACTTCAAGTGGTAAAGAAGACTCTGCAAAACAGTCTAAAAATTCAAAGACATCTTCATCAACATGGTCATTTTTTTCATCAAGTAAAAATTCAGGTGTTTAAAAAATAGAATCATTATCAGAGAAAGGAAAAGTTAAGCAAATAAACTATGTTAGTGTCAAACTCTCCACAGCATTCAAATCACTTGTATCATCAAAATGTGCTGGCATATTGCAAGCATTGAAAACGTTCAACTCAAGTGCCATGTTCCCAAAAGTAAGTTTCAAAACTCTACTTCTGCAATTAATCAAAACATTTGATGTAGCTAGATATGGTCTTCCTAAGATGACAGGAGCTTGGTAAATAGTGGAAGCTGGCTGCTGCATATCAAGAACTACAAAATCCACTGCGTAGTAAAATTTGTCCACCTGAACCAACATATCCTCTACAATACCCCTCGGCTCCTTAACTGATCTATCAGCCAACTATAGCATGATGAAGGTATTTTTCAGCTCACCCAATCACAACTGCTCATACACTGAAAATGGTAGCAAGTTCACACTACTCCCCAAATCAAGTAAAGCTCTCCCAATGCGTGACTCGCCGATCATAATGTAAATGTTGGGAGAGCCGGGATCTTCGAACTTCTGAGAAGTCTTGCTCAATATCAATGCACTGGCTTGCTCCGTTAGGAAAGCTTTCTTCTTTACATTCAACTTCCTCTTCACAGTGCACAAGTCCTTCAAAAATTTTGCATATGAAGGCACTTGTTGTATAGTATCCAAGAGTGGAATATTAATTTTTACTTGCTTGAAAATCTTCTGAATCTCAGTGTGATATTTGTTCTTTTGGCCAGCTGCCAATCTCTGAAGATAGGGAACCACAGGTTGGTACCCCCTTACTAGTCTCAGCATCTGCACTCACAGGCTTCGTCAGCTCTAGTCTCACTACTTCTGGTTCTTTCTCAACTTCATTAGTCTCTGTTACATCTTCAGGTGCAGGAACAACTACCTGTGTGTCCATAGTCATCTCTAGTTGGGGAACTTCATTTCCACTTCTCAAAGTAAGAATGGTCTTCGCTATCTTAATAACGTCCCCTGAGACATTATGTACTTACTGTTGTTGTTGCTTGTATACTTGAGGATTAGGCTAAGGCTGTGCTGGAAATTTCCCTTTCTCTAGGATGTTCAAGATAGTGCTCATCTTATTAATAGTGCATCGCAACTCATTTATGGCCTTAGTGTTCTAATTTTTTGTGGTAGCCTGAATCTGCATGAATTGCTGAAGTGTATTGGCCATCTGTGTCATACTGTCATCTAGAGACTTCTTTGCAGATGATGGAGACTGAGAACTTTGTGCAGCTATATGAGGCTGAAATCCAGGAGGAGTTACAAAATGATAGCTCTGAGAACTCTGATATGGCTGATACTGGTGCTGAAGGGCACCCTGATGAAATGGCTGCTGCTGAGATGGTGGAGACTGGCCAGGCTGATCATTTCTCCATGCGAAATTTAGGTGATTCCTCCACTCTGGATTATATATGTTGGAAAAAGGCTGATTCTGTGATCTGTTAAACCAGTTAGCTAATTGCATCTGCTCAGACCCACTTTTTTGAAATACTAGCATAATCGGGCAGTCTTGTTTTAATACATTTAATATATATTTTAATACATTTAGAATTAATATATTTTAATTCTTTCATTAATTGGAGTTACAAAAGTAGTTGATTGGGAGACTGACTTGTCCAATATATTTTAAGTCAAAAGAAAACAGGAATTAATATCCCACTTGTCAAGCAAATAATAACTATGTCCCTGCGCTCTGCTAGGGTTTGACGGCGGAACCTTCCTTGTTTAGGTTGAGTTTCCCCTCAAGGTCCCCCCTGCTTCAGTGGGTGGGGTTAGTCTGTGTGGGCATTTGTTCAACCCAGAAAGTGGAATCCGTAGGAGAGTTAACATATTTTCTGCACTATGGCGGATGAAATAATCAATAGATGGGAATCTTTGAAACTGACTGACGAAGAAAAACAAGAAGTAACTCTATCTGCAGACGAAGTTCTGTCTTCAAAAATAAGAGGGAGCTACTGTCTACTCGCCATGATACTCAATGATAGAACAGCAAACAGGGAAGCTTTTAAGTCCACCATGGCGAAAGTTTGGAACACAGCAGGTTGGATAACCTTCAAAGAGTTTGGAAACAACAAGTTCCTTCTCGAGTTCCAACTATTAGCCGATGTCAACAAGGTCCTACAAGGAAGACCATGGTCTTTTGACCGTCATCTGATAAGCCTAAAAGAGTTTGAAGGGGTGTTGTCGGCAAATGAAGTGCAGTTCTCCTCAGAACCTTTCTGGGTCCAGCTCCATAACCTCCCCTTTGCAGGCATGACCAGGAAGATGGGAGAGGAGATAGGTGCCACCATAGGGAGAGTTCACACAGTTGAAACCGATGATGAAGGCTTTGGATGGGGTAGCTTTCTAAGGATAAGAGTGGAAGTAAATGTATCCAAGGCACTGCCTAGAGGCCGCATGCTCAACCATGGAGGAAAACAATGCTGGGTCCAGTTTAAATTTGAAAGGCTCCCTAATTTTTGCTTCAAATGTGGCCACCTGCAACATGTGAATGGGAAATGCTCCTCACCAGGAGCCCAGGCATCAGAGCAATATGGGTCTTGGCTGCGAGCAGCTGCTGCTCCCCCATCCTTTATGTCCACAAAAAAGTATGGAGGAACACCTGAACAGAACATGCCAGGTTCTCCTACAGGGACCTTCTCAAAGCAGGGGAATGGAGGAGATGAACCCAGAGAAAGAACCTGTCCTAACACAAGGGAACCGACACCAGACATAGGGACTGACTCAACACCAAAGGAGGCAAGGATGGCTCACCACAACTTAGCAGCATAGGAAGTCATGGACACTAACATGGAGACTGCGGACCAATGCCATGTCACAAGTAAGCATGCTGAAGCCCAAGCCAGGTTAAATCTACCCCTTACTCCAAAGTTTCCAATTATAGAAAGTACACACACCAAACCTATGCCAGAAAAGGAAAATCAACAACCTCTGCCCTCGGGGGAAACAGCTCATTCTAGTAGTGCTTTGGATAAAATGACTCCTACACCAGGCTCTAATCCATCCCATAGAGGCAACACGTGGACAAGAAAGGCCAGAGGTAGGCCCTTGGCTTTAAGAGACACTACCAACCTTCCAAGTGGTCCTCCCCTTGCCATTAAACACAAGAGGCCAGCAATAGAAACAGAACCCCCATGCAGTAACCCAATTCCAAAGAAAAGAAAAACAAAACTCCAACCTGAAGAGATTAAAACTCAGGTGCCCTCGGTGGAAGCTGCTGTGCAGCTCCACCATCACTGATGAATCACCTAAGCTGGAACTGCCGAGGGCTTGGGAACCCTCGGACAGTCCATGAGCTTCACCTAATGGTGAAAGCAAAGTCCCCAACTTTGGTTTTTCTTATAGAAACTAAGTGTAACAAGGAAAAATTGGAGAGAATTTGCATCAAACTTGGGTTTGAATTCTGCTTCAATGTCGACAGCAGAGGGAAAAGTGGAGGTTTAGCCCTCCTTTGGAATTCTCCAGCCATCTTAACAGTGATCTCTTACACAACCTGGCACATTTCTGCATCTGTCAAGCTGTCTATTGATGAACCCCACTGGGTGTTAACTGGCTTTTATGGCCAGCCAAATGTTGGAAAAAGAGGAGAGTCCTGGCAACTTCTTAAAGAGCTTACACCTGTGGCTCACACCCCATGGTTATGCATAGGGGACTTTAATGAAATCTTGACTCACAAGGAGAAATTTGGGGCTGCACCTAGACCACATAGGCAAATAATGGAGTTCA
>QGSO01000522.1:120273-172991 GCA_011037825.1 Carya cathayensis
AAGAAGTGATAGCAACAATGTAAAATAAACAAATACTGAACTTACTTTTAAGTTTCTCCCTTGGTTTCTTCACTCTTAAATAGAAGAGGTAGAAACATGACATGCAGAAGATTAGTACAACAGAAACAACAACCGACGCCACTATAGCAACTGTAGTTCTCGATGAGTTACTTTCCTTCCCTGCAGACACTAGAGTTCTACTTTTATCAAAACAAAACTAAAATTTCGTTTAAAAGAGACTGATTTTGAATTAGATATCTGATATTAGGTTTAAATAAAATTGTATGATCGAGTCAGTCTTATTCTTTTCCCAAATTCGACTGAAAGATATTAGCAATTTTTAAACTACCAATGCAAGTAGTTGATCAGGACAAAAAATAACTATGGATTCTTGCATTTCATTTCTTAAGTACTTTGTATTATTATTGTTGGTTTTCACTGAAAATAAATAAATGTCACTAATAATTGAGTAGGTGGGAAAAGAAGCTTAATTTTTTAATTAATTTTTTAACAATTTTCTCACTTTTTGATCAAATTCTTATTTAATTTATTAATTTACTTACTTTAAATATAAGTTTAAGGTGGGCAAGTTTTGTGCAAATCCTATATATAAAAAAATACTTTTTATCCTAATTTTTTTTTTTTTTTTCATTTGAGTAGTTCTACTCTTTTCAAAGGACTTACCTGAAACTTGTAAATTAAAAATTTATAGAAATTATTATGTTTTTTCCATTTTTTTTTAGTCGTTTTTCTTGGCCACCAAAGGTCGTTTTTCTTGTAGTGTCGGATAAGATGTGGAGTTAGAAATAAATTTTAAAATTAATTTATGCGTTAATACTTAATATCATTTGAAAGGCTAAATTAATAAAAAGCGATGAACTAAATTACATAATTTTATATTCTAAAAATATAGATATGGACCACACGGCATCTCTGCATGCGAGGCACTACATAAGAGGTCACTTCAGGGATTTAGAGGGTACAGAATTGAAAGGTTCGTTGTTTCAAAATTTCAGGTGGGGAGACGCCTAGAGGCACCGCCCAGGGGACCATTCGTTTGCTAGTGCATGAAACACCCAGAAATATGCCTCTCTTTCTTTGTGGAATAAAGTTTATTTATATAGACAAGAAATAAAGTGGTGCATAAAGACAGCTCATTTCGGGAGGTGAATAGATAAAGTTACACATATGTATACCTACTACTACAAGAAAGAATTGTCTAATCGCCTAACGAAATTCTAATTTATATGTAATATTCTTCTCTCAAAATCCCTTTACGGTCCATAAATGATAAAACGTTGGCAAAGTAGGATTTATATACCTTGTAGAACCAAAACAGAACGGAAAGCTCGCTTACCATACATACCTTGTGTGGGTGGAAGCAGTTGTAGTGGTGGTGGGGGAGCTGGCTGCGCTATAGGCGGTGGCGAAGGCGACGGAGGTGGTGACTCAGCTGCAGGGTCATAGAAACTGTATATCTCATACCTTAAATAACAACTTGGTGTTGCAAATGCTCCTCCCGTCTTTCGGCCATTACAACAATGTGACGTATATCCAACCAACAATAGCAGGCAGTTGTTGCAGTCCAGCGAGTTCAAATCAGGAGTACACTGCAAAACTGAATAGATTGTTTGGAAGTCTGGCCCGTCTGGGGCTGCCGCGCTTTTCAGAGCAAACTTGCGAGTAGAATTTCCAAGTGCAGCGCTATTTCTTAGCCCATCTAGCAGGGGTCTTAGCACGTTGTTGAACCCTTCTACGTTGGACGCGTTTCGTCCGTCATTAACAGAAAGCATAACCTGATCGGCCTCCATAACGCCAAATATAGACCTGTTTGAGTATCTTACAGAACATAAACCGGATTGGGACCACAAGATTGCCTCCTTCTGGTTGGGACAAGACTGTAAGAGATCTTGACTTGTCGAATTGATACAAACACGGCATACATGCGGCGTAACGTCTCCTCTACAAAGTGCAATCGCGTTCACTTTGTCGTAATTTTCTCCGGCGGTGAAATTGTAAAATCCGTAATCGATCGTCGTGTTGGAAGACATGGAGGCCAGGAGGCCAACTAGGTTTGCCCTGTAGGTACTGTTGCTGGTGTAGTTACCAGTTTGATAGCAGTACTGCTGAGCCGTGGGAGTAACAAAATGTAAGAGAACGATGCCGAGCAATAAAAGTCGATTTGAATAACACATGATCTTCGTTGTTCCTCTCTCTTTGGCCTGCAATCAAGGAACCAATATGATTAAGTTTTATGGAGAATAGGAACTATGGACTTTCGCTATACGTTAAAGATACCAATCTGGGAATTTGTGTTGCTTCTGTTACTCTGTATTTGTAACATAAAGCAGTGCGGGCAATTAGACGTTCAAGTCTCTGGTCATACACGCGTTCATTTGTCATTACCCTTCCAACTAATAATGTATCTAATGATATATTAAACATCAACTTTTAAATAAAATAATTCATTTATTTAATATTCATATAAATAAAAATAATTTAAAGATGATAAAAAAATATAATATTTTATATAATAAGATAAACATACCTTATAAAGTATTACTAAATGCAGTCAACATTGCTGACTCTCAGTGCACGACCCAACGTGGCCAATACATTAATTAATGAAACACGGCGCGCATACATTAATTTCGATATGGCTCATAATATCGAAATCATCTTTAGATCTATTTCGGAAGGATGCAACGAAGAACATGCGCGCATACATAAACCTCAAATTTGGAACGAGCGTCACTGATGACGATATCATAAGCAAACAAAAAGGCCAGTACTATAATCTTGCCTTCACCAATAACATCCAAAGTATCTTAATTAATCAAATTCAAATTTGTCTAATTAAGTGCCCATGAGATCATATAATATATATAAAGACAGTTGAAATCTCGTTCCACCCAAGACGTGTCCAAAATGCAATCTTTCATTAATCAATGTGTTGGTCGCATTGGGTCGTGCGCGGGGGAGTATGCAAATGGTGCAATGGGGGAGGTTTTTTCCTCAGACTTTTTTCCTTATATTTTCTCGTCATCGTTTTATTATTAAATTATTTATTATATTTTATTTATTAATCTATTATATAATATTAAATAAAAAAATGTCGATAATAAGATAATAAAATAATAATAATAATAATAAATAGTTTTTTTCTTTTCAAGAAATAGAAGAATATGCATTTCACCTTCAACAGGTGCTTATCCCCAATTGGATCTCTCTCTGTTTTAAACGCTCATGTCCTGGCAAATTAAAGACAAGAAAATGAAAGTTGGGGCACGAACAAATGTTTTCTTTTAACACCTATATATTAAAACATAAATAATATTTACAATAGTAAGTGTCGCGTAATTACTTTGAAAAATAATAATAAATACAAAATCTACAATAAAAAAAAAATAATTTTTTAATAAAAAATCTTATTCTTTTTACATAACAACTACACGACACTTACACATTTCACCACTATATGTAACATTACTTAATATAAGAAGAGTAGCATTACACGAGTTTAAATTACTCCTTCTAATCACTACAAACTCCAGTACTCCATCATTTTTTAGTTCAAACTTCGTATGTAAAACTTGGATTAGGTTCGTTTTCTCAGTTTGTTTTGTTTTTCCGTTTTTTGTGAAATCAAACTCAATAAGGATTATGCTTTTATTTTATTTTTTGTTTTTGTAGCCAAGGCCACGATCACCCGTGGCGTTGAATTTGTCTTCCTTCCACGTGGAGTATAAATTTTTCTCTTCTTGACCCTGCCGGTCCAAATAAAAATCTTCCTTCTTTGCTCATAAATCTTGATACGACAGTAAAATTCGAAAATCTAGTGATCTAAAATGAGTACGGCAACCCTTAGTTGTCAAGGCTGTGAAAGGATTCGCGAACTTTCACGGCACGCGCTCGTCTATTTGTGGATGGAGAATTCTCACTTTGATTTTCTAGGAAAAATTACGGGTGAAGATGGAGTAGTGATTGAAGACTTTGAAGTAAGGGGTCATAATTACAAGTACGGAGAAAGCTGTTTGATTAGTTGGATATAATATCTCTACACATTTAAGGATTTCTTTGGGAATACAAGTATTGAGTTTGGTCGTAGTGGACAATTGGTGATTCAATCATTGAAGTGACAAAGAATCAAGTCAATTATTTGTTTTTATGATTGATGGGGCAAGCATGTCAATACTTATCATCTATAATATCATAACGCTTTCTTGTAACTAAATAAAATCATAGCTAAATCTCATCTTATTGCAGAATCTCACGAGCAGGGTGGGTTCAAGGTAAGGAAGTGCACTGTTTCTTGTTGTGTAGCCCATGAGAACTCGAGCAAAGCAAAAACATCATTTCCTAGTTCAAAACTTTTAACATTATTAGACCTCGAGTAAACCAAGAACAACATTGTCTTTGTCAAATGTCTAAATAAAGATGTCTAATTACTTCCATCAAACTCTAGCGAGGATCTAGATCAGTGACTGAAACCTCATTTCTTGAAGCTTGGAAGGACTGATTAGGAGACATGTCTGATTCAATATTGCTATACATAAAAAATGCAGGTCGTGAGGGAGCCGGCAGAGTGTTAGAGCTATTATTGGGCATCACAACAACCGCAGCCGTCGTTGGTCTGTCTGCTGCGTTTTCTTGAACACATAGCAGTCCTATGTGGATAAATCTCAGTATTGCAATTGTTGAGCCAGACCTCATTCTGGAATCTACAATATTTGAAACAGTTCCCTCACTCCAGCTTCTCCATGCCTGCAAGAACATAATATAAGACCATATTTATTTTTAATATGATAAAATAAAATGAATTTTTTTATATCAATGTTTTATGAAATATTAAGAAATTTAGAAGTTAATTCTCTAGCTTCATAAGTTATAAACAACCCACCTAATATTTCTTTATATCATATTCTGTTTTGTATTGGATCTCAAGCCGGAGAGAATAAAAAAGGAGTTTGGTATGACTATTTTTTTTTTTTTTAAATATTATATACCACACATATAAGTACGTTCTATCTTTATTCTTTCAGTATTTCTACATACAACCAGAATGGAAAACCATGGGAGAATCGGTTGACCACGTTAGCCGAGGTATATAATTTTTGGTTGAAAAGACTATTAATACAAGAGTTCTGTATACAAGACCTCTCTCTGGTTCTTTTCTCCTACCCACGCGGACGACCACTCTCTCTGCTTTTTCTGCTGCACAAAGATGAAGATCTGTCTTATTTCTTCTGTTTGTTGTTTGTGTTTTTTAAATGAGTTGAGGATAACTAAAGTGGAGTACTTGATGTTTTTAACTATAGAAGAATCTATTATTTCTTTGTTTTTCAGCTCGTGTTATATCAACTGATGTGGCAAGTCGATTCCCCCGCCGTTTCTCATGCCGATTGTAAATAGAAGAATTGTTTCAACATATAACCTCCATAGTTCTCAGGGAGGGAAAGTTGCATCCACGACCACCAGGTTTATTTGTGGATCTTATACATTCCTTGTATTTTGTTTCTTCAACCTTCTTTTCTCTTTTCTCTTAACTATCTCAAGAGCAATTTCAAAAAAGAAGAAGAAAAGAAATGACTATCCCAAGATCGAGTGTCCTTGTTCCAACACGTACGTGATATGAAAAGGACAGCAAATAATATACTATAAAAGATACCTCAATTTAAATGTCTTGATTGTAGTTAAAATGCTTAGATATAATAATCTTCGTACGAAAATTAGTTTGAATATTCAATTGCTGGCCCAACTTCTAAAATGAATCATAAAGTTCAAGGAGATATGATAAAAATAAATGATCAAATGTTATTAAGTTAGCATTTTGGGACATTCTTTAAAAATTGGAAACATATCATTTGAGATACAGACTTTTTACCATAAAGTACTTTTATTTTAGTTTGGACTAAGTCAGAAGAGGACCAACTCTGGGATGTGCATAAGACAGCAGCTAAAAACCTTCAGTACTTTTTAACTTGAATACCAATTACACAATGTATGATTCTCAATTTTCCTGTAATATATGTACAGGGTATGATTCAAATAGAACCTTGTGGAGCAGCTTACCGGATTATCTCATCATTCCAAATTCCTTTGGCCGTGATTTTCACCTCCTGGATCCTCCGCTAGAAGGAAAAAGTTAAAAATCAGGGTTCGGACCATGAGGTGCTTGAAAAGAAAAAGTTTGAATACCGGTTTTCAGGATTTACTTGGATTAAAATGTTTATACTTTGATTAGCCTAAACATTTACTCTAATTCTGAAGGATGAAGAAGTACTGATTAGAGATGGACCACAAATAGCATTATTAGCAGGGATTTGGGGAGGTGTCTTTGGAATTGGAGGTGAAATGCTCATAAGCCCACTGCTTCTTCAGGTTGGAATGGCGCCCGAGGTAACCTCCGAGTCCAATCATTATCATTTCTGTTAAGAGTATAATTAAATAATTGAAGTTACATCTTCTCATCAATTTAAATTTTTTAGATAAGTAACCATGACATTAAAGTATTGTCAATAATGCTACTTTTTTGTTTTTTTCCTTCAGAAAGCTGGTAACCACACACATAAAGACCCCGTCCTAAGTTTGGCCAATAATGCTTATTTGCTTTCAAATCTCGGTGCAGATAACAGCGGTGACTTGTTCTTTCATTGTTTTCTTCTCATCTACCATGTCGGCATTGTAGTATATATGTAATGTTAGGAATGGAACAAACGCACACTGCCCTCACCTTTGCAGTCATCTGTTTTAGCCGCTTCACTTCTCGGATTGGGGGTCGTGCGGAGAGCAGTTCGTCAATATGGTAGGGCATCTCTCATCGTGTTCTCAGTAAGGGTCGCTATATTTATTCATTTTATAATAAATCAACTTATTCCTGTGCATCCATGCATGCAACTAAAAATTATTAAAAATGGACATTATGATCTCCCAATTAGAATATTGGTAAGTGAAATGATCAATTATTATTATTATTATTATTATTATTTTATAAGGAATATAAAGTAATTTTATAAAATCTGTAGAAAAAAAGTAAAATTGAAAATAAATATTTGTAAAACACCTAATAAAAGTAACATTTCGCAAATATGTTTTAAATTAAGAGTATTTTTTGTAAAGCACTTAATAAAGGTAACATAATTTAACAAAATAATCCTCATCTTATAATATTGTTGTGAAAATATGTTGTATGTATCGTTACTCTATTTGAATACATAACATTTATTAGGGGTGTCCATCCGGATCCGGATCTGGATATCCGGCTAAAACCGGATCCGGATTTTCAAATCCGGGCGGTTATCCGCCCGGATTGAATCCGGACGGATAACCGAATTCAATCCGGATATCCGGATTATTTGTTTCTATTTTAGGATAAAACCATATCTCTGGGTTATAACCGGATTTAATCCGGGTTTTGTAATATTTTATTTTTAAAAAAAGTTTATAACTTAAAAAAATATATATATAGCACTTAAAAAAAAATTTTTTTAAAAAAAAAACCGGGTATATAATCCGGTTATCCGTAACCGGATTATAAAACCGGATCCGTAACCGGATCCGAGTTTTCCTAAACCGCCTGGGTGTAATCCGGGCGGATAACCGCACGGATTCTTGATTTCCGGACCGGACCGGAAAAAAATCGGGTCCGGATGAACACCCTTAACATTTATCCTTGTTTATAAGGGAATGAAGCTAGAGAGAAAAGTTGAAAATAGAATAAACCAATGATACTAATTAATACGGATTGATTTACACAATAAATCAAATACGGTAAAAAATATGTCATATTATCATACATGCTAAAATATTATTAATATCTTCAATGTACGTGGTAATTTTATAGCTGTTGCCCAGATGACTAACACAAGAGGGGGGGGTGAATTGAGTTGTATTTAAAAAAAAATAACAATTATAAATCAAATATACAATATCAAATATAAACAAAATACGAAATAGCAATAAATATAAAGAGTAAGGGTAAGAGANAAAAAGTTAAAAATCAGGGTTCGGACCATGAGGTGCTTGAAAAGAAAAAGTTTGAATACCGTTTTCAGGATTTACTTGGATTAAAATGTTTATACTTTGATTAGCCTAAACATTTACTCTAATTCTGAAGGATGAAGAAGTACTGATTAGAGATGGACCACAAATAGCATTATTAGCAGGGATTTGGGGAGGTGTCTTTGGAATTGGAGGTGAAATGCTCATAAGCCCACTGCTTCTTCAGGTTGGAATGGCGCCCGAGGTAACCTCCGAGTCCAATCATTATCATTTCTGTTAAGAGTATAATTAAATAATTGAAGTTACATCTTCTCATCAATTTAAATTTTTTAGATAAGTAACCATGACATTAAAGTATTGTCAATAATGCTACTTTTTTGTTTTTTTCCTTCAGAAAGCTGGTAACCACACACATAAAGACCCCGTCCTAAGTTTGGCCAATAATGCTTATTTGCTTTCAAATCTCGGTGCAGATAACAGCGGTGACTTGTTCTTTCATTGTTTTCTTCTCATCTACCATGTCGGCATTGTAGTATATATGTAATGTTAGGAATGGAACAAACGCACACTGCCCTCACCTTTGCAGTCATCTGTTTTAGCCGCTTCACTTCTCGGATTGGGGGTCGTGCGGAGAGCAGTTCGTCAATATGGAGGGCATCTCTATCGTGTTCTCAGTAAGGGTCGCTATATATATTTATTCATTATAATAAATCAACTTATTCCTTGCATCCATGCATGCAACTAAAAATTATTAAAAATGGACATTATGATCTCCCAATTAGAATATTGGTAAGTGAAATGATCAATTATTATTATTATTATTATTATTATTTTATAAGGAATATAAAGTAATTTTATAAAATCTGTAGAAAAAAAAGTAAAATTGAAAATAAATATTTGTAAAACACCTAATAAAGTAACATTTCACAATATGTTTTAAATTAAGAGTATTTTTTGTAAAACACTTAATAAAGGTAACATAATTTAACAAAACACTTAATATTGTTGTGAAAATATGTTGTATGTATAGTTACTCTATTTGAATACATAACATTTGTCCTTATTTATAAGGGAATGAAGCTAGAGAGAAAAGTTGAAAATGCAATAAACCAATGATACTAATTAATACTAATTGATTTACACAATAAATCAAATACGGTAAAAAATATGTCATATTATCATACATGCTAAAATATTATTAATATATTCAATGTATTGTAATTTTTTAGCAAAATTAAATATTATTTTTAATAAAGCCTATGTCAAAATATTATTCCCACTCCCTTGAAGCCCAAAGAGAGCTTCAGTTAGTTAATTATTATTATTTTTTTAATTTTCCAGGCATTCATCACATTTCCAATGGTAAGAAATTACTTCAATTAAAATTGTCATTTAACTCTTTAAAGTTTATGGGCAAGGCTATACCATACCTCTTACCGTTGGGAAGGGCAAATTTTTTTTTTAATATTTTTTGAATATATTTAAATATTTTTTAAAAATAAAAAAATATATCAATATACTTAAAATCATTTTCTTAATTATTAAATAAAAAACATTTGACCAGCAGTCAAATAGGGCGGTCGAACCCAAAGGGCATAGAAGCCTTTTCCAAAAGTTTATACTGTCATTTGGACCGTTCAATCCGGAAGGAAATAATGATAGCCTTACTACTATTCTACCACCACTTTATCACTATTTTTAATTTTTTAATTTTTTTAAAAATTTTCTTTTACTTAATGATTAAGAAAGTGACTATTAATAAAATTATATATTTTTTAAATTTTTTCTAAATAATTAAATATATTAAAAAAATACTTAAAAGAAAATAAAGAAAAAATAAATGCATTACAAGTGGTAAAGTAGTGGTAAAATAGTAGTAAATGTATCATTATCCGAAATTGAAAGTCGTGGAAAGAGTAAGAGCGTGGGGTCGGGATAAAGATGGAGGAACTCTCCTGCCCAAAACCTCTTCGGAATTGCCAAATTGCTTGACTTTCACACACTTCAGCAAGAAGACCCCTATTCTAATGGCAAATGTTTTTATCTTCTTTTAGCCACACAAGCTACTTTTCAGCCAGCCAAAATCTATCCATACGACGAACAGACATGGTAATGGTTTCCTCAAGAATACTTTTCTTCCTGTTCTTGATTTTTGTACTAGTTTATCAGGCCACAACCCAGCCAAGTTTCATATACCATTCCTGTTCAAACAACACTGGTAAAAATACCAGTAAGAGAGTTAGATAAACAATAAAATCTCTGTAATGTGTTTGGCTAACTTACTAAAACACTGTGTATTGAATTGAATAAATAGATTTACAGTATAACAGAGTGGAGCAAAAGATGGAGAAAAACTAGGAACTAAATTAGCTTATAGTTGTCTACTCTATCTTTACAGAAATTCATAATTCAAAAGAGTCCAACGGTGGAGTAATAGTTGATAATTCAGCCGATGATGTAGCATCAGTTTATGTAGAAAAATCTGCAGTGGATGAAGGATGATCTTGAACTTCCTGAACAGAAACCTTAACACCCCCCTGCAAAGTGATGGGGAGATCAAACGCCATCAATTTGGATCTTAAGAAAACAAATCTGATTGAAGTTTGAACCTTAGTGAAGACGTCAGCTAACTAACCTTTTGTGGAGATATGACGCACTAGAATATCTTTATTTACAACCTTTTCACGGATGAAATGATAATCGACCTCCACATGCTTGGTGCGTGCATGAAATACCGGATTGGAAGTAAGAGCAATTGCTCCAATGTTATCACACCATAAGACCGGAGGCGATGGTATAGAAATTCGAAGATCACGGAATAACATTCGAAGCCAATATAGTTCAGCTGTAGCAAGGGCCATAGAATGATATTCAGCCTCGGTACTAGATTTAGACACAACATTCTATTTCTTTGCACTCCCCGATATAAGATTTTGACCAATGAAAATACCATAGCCACTAGTAGACTTGCGATCGTCTGGATTTCCAGCCCAGTCAGAATCGCAGAAAGCATTTAAGGCAGTGGAGGAAGGTGTATAATGCAACCCATAATTCACAGAACCCTTTAAATAATGAAGAACTCGTTTAATAGCACCCCAATGAGACTCGCGTGGATTATGCATAAATTGACATAATTGATTGACTGCATAGCTTATATTGGGCCCAGTGAGAGTACAATACTGGAGTGCACCAACGACCTGCCTATATTCAGTAGGGTCAGTTAAAAGTTCACCATCATGAGCTGAAAGTTTCGAACCAGAAACAGTAGGGGAGGCAAGGGGCCGAGCACCAACCATATGAGTTTTCTCGAGTAAATCAGAAATATATTTCGACTGTCATAGATGTAGGCCTTCTTGATTACGAGCAGCTTGGATTCCTAGGAAATATGAGAGATTTCCGAGATGTCGAATATGAAAGGAAGACTGCAAACCAGATATAAAATTCTCAACGTTTGAAGAGCTAGAACCAGTGACGATTATGTCATCGACGTAGATTAACACAAACAATTTAAAGCTGTTGGTCTGCAACATGAACAAGCTGTAATCAACTTCAGATTCTTGAAAACCAATGTCTAGCAGATGCTGAGAAAGTCCCCTAAACCAAGCCCGAGGGGCTTGTTTGAGTCCATACAAAGATTTATGCAAACTGCAAACATAATCTGGTTTGGAATCATCAATAAATCCCTGTGGTTGCTCCATATATACTTCTTTGTCTAAGAAACCATGCAAAAATGCATTAGAAACATCAAGTTGCTTAATAGGCCAATTAAATGTAACCGCCAAGGATAAAACCAGTCGAATGGTGGAAGGCTTGATAACTGGAGAGAACGTCTCATGGTAGTCAATGCCACTACGCTGATCAAAGCCCTTAGCCACCAATCTTGCCTTGTACCTATCAATTCTGCCATCAGGTGCTCTCTTGATCTTATAGACCCATTTATTTCTTACAATATGATGGTGTGACGGGCGAGAACATAGAGACCAGGTCCCATTAGCCATGAGTGCATCAAATTCTTCTCCCATTGCTGCTCTTCAATTTGGATTAGAGACTGCTTTACTGTAGGAAGTAGGTTCCTGCTCATTAAAAACACTAGAAAGTAATTTTAAAGGATGGCGAGTGGTGTATAAGACCTTATAAGCAGGGAACTGTTTTGGCTTGGAGTGACCAGTTTTTGATCGGGTGAGCATATGAGGGATAGGAATAGGATTTGTACGATCAGATGGTTGGTGGATTTGGATGGCTTGCTGAACATCACAGGGTGGAGGACATGAAGAAGGAGCTGCATGTATGGGAGAGTCAATGGTAGAGTGGTCTATTATGATGGGGGGTCTATGTGTAGGAGATATAGGAATCTCAGTACACAAAGGAGTAGAGATGGGGTTGGACTCTGCATTAAGAATGTTAGTCAACAAGTTACTAGATATTACTGTATCAGACAAGTTCTGGAAATTACCTTATGGTAGAGCACTACTCGAACTGAGTGAATTCTGATCTTTATCCTTTGCTGGAAATGTTGTTTCATCAAAAAGCACATTTCTAGATATATAAACCCGATTGGACTCTAAGTCCAAACAACGATAGCCTTTTTGATTATTGGAATAACCGAGAAAGACACAACGTTTACTGCGAAATGCAAGTTTATGGGGTTGATAAGGTCATAGCAAAGGATAGCATGAGCAGCCAAAGATCCGTAGTTCCGAGTAACTAGGAGCTGTACCATTTAAAACGTGAAAAGGACTGCGATTTTGTAGGACTTTGGTAGGTAGTCTATTGATTAAGTACACTGCTGTTTGGAAAGCATCAACCAAAAATTTTGTTTAAGATGTGATTGTGCTAACAATGTTAAGCCAAGTTCTTGAATGTGACGATGTTTCCTCTCAGCTATACCATTTTGCTGAGAGGTATGCGGACAAGTTAACCGATGATATATCCCTGATTTTGATAAGAATTCAATAAATTGTTTAGATAAAAATTCTCCTCCATTATCAGTCTGAAATTGTTTGATTGAGCATGAGAATAAATTTTCAGCATGTGCTTTAAACTTAATAAAAGTAGCAAACACTTCAGATTTATTAAGCAAGGGATAAATCCATGAAAACCTCGAAAAATCGTCTACAAAGAGAACATAATAACGACAACCACTAATAGATGGGATGGGTGATGTCCAAACGTCAGAATGTACTAAAACCAATGGATTAGTAGATTGGGAGTAGAATCTGGAAAAGGCAGTTGTTTGCTTTTGCCAAGAGGACAAGCAGAACAAAAGGCAGATTTATTTGCTGCTGGTAAAAGGGAAATGCAATTGGAACTTAAAAGAGACTTGAAAACTGCCTGTGAGGGATGTCCAAGTCGGTAGTGCCACTGCTCAGCAGAGGTTTTCTCTCCAATGGTGGCTGCGAGACCATGAATTTTGTGAGGGAGACTGAAGTTGCCAGCAATGGGATAAAGACCATTTTCAACCTGTCCGTGGAGTAGAGTTCGACCTGTCTGATTCTCCTTCACAGTAAAATCAGATCCAGTAAGTATAAAGTAACAATTGTTTTCTAAACAAAACTTATTAATGGATAAAAGATTAGTAGAGGCATGTGGACAGTGTAGGATATTTGATAAACGAAATTTAGTGTTGCCTATTTGTAAGGAGGTGGATCCAGTGCTTTTAATTAACAAACCTGTACCATTTCCTACAGTAACAGTTTCACCTCCATTGAAAGGCAGTTGGTGAGAGAGATTTTGATCATCGGATGTTATATGAGCATTAGCTCCACTGTCTGCATACCATACTTGGTGTTCAAACTAAGCATTTGACTCAGCCACCATTGCGGCAAGTTCAGAAGGAGGATGTTGTCCTTGATATGCAAAATCAAACCTGTGATAGCAATCAAGAGCAGTATGACCTGTCCGACCACATATTTGACATATAGGGCGTGTACTAGTAGGGACTTGAGTTGAAGGTGGTCGCACAGCAGGTTGTCCTGAGGAACGACCTTGCTGAGAGTTGCTTGATCGCGCAGCAGAAAAAGGTAGTTTCTTCTTTGGTGGAAATGAGTTTTTTTTTTGTTGGCAGCAAAGGCAAAAGTAGTGTTGGACACTACTGCCGCACGTTGAGTGTCCAAAAGTGCTTCATGGCTAAGCAATTCAGCACTGAAATCTTCAAAAGTAAAGTCGTTATCCCTGGAAGCAAAGTTGAAAGAAGTTATAAAAGGATTGAACTCCTGGTTGAGACCGCCAAGGATGAACGAAATTAAATCTTGATCATCAATGGACTTTCCGGCTGCTGCAAGCTGATCTGCAATGGATTTAGCACCTTCCAGATATGCAGAACAGGTTTTTGAACCTTGTGTGATAGTTTGCAACTGACGTTTCATATGAGAAATACTAGAACGTGACTGGCTGGAAAATCTGGTTTTAAGAGCAGTCCATACTTGTTTAGATGTGTTTAAACCATACACTGAGGCAACAAGATTTGGACTGATGGATGATAAGATAATTCCAAGCAAAGCTTGATCTTTCTTATACCAGAGTGTATAAGAAGGATTGGGTGAATGATCATCATTAGTCTTCGCAGGGACAGGATCAGAACCTTCCACGAACCCCAGAAGATCATTACTATTAAGGAATGGAAGAAATTGAGATTGCCAGCCCAAGTAATTTGGGCCATCAAGTTTGAAGGATGCTGGTGGTGAGGTGTGGGGAAGATGGAGAGGGTTGCTGGTATTGATATTATTTGAAGATGTGGAGGAAGACATTATGCGGAAGCAAATTCAGGAAAGAAAAGTAGCGTGAGCTATTCCTGATTGATACCAAGTTAAAAAAACAGAAAAATCTCTATAATGTGTTTGGCCAACTTACCAAAACACTATGTATTGAATTGAATAAATAGATTTACAGTATAACAGAGTAGAGCAAAAGGTGGAGAAAAACTAGGAACTAAATTAGCTTACAGTTGTCTACTCTATCTTTACAGAAATTCATAATTCAAAAGAGTCTAACAGTGGAGTAATAGTTGATAATTCAGCCGATGATGTAGCATCAGTTTGTGCAGAAAAATCTGCAGTGGATGAAGGATGATCTTGAACTTCCTTAACAGAAACCTTAACACTACGTATGATATCGTACACGATACATATGACACAATTGGCAGAAATTATTTTTGTAAATGGATCGAGACCTAAATATCTACAAGCAGAGCGATTTATCAATCATATGTGGTATAGCATACAATTAACGAAAACAACAAAAGATGTTTAACTTTTTGTTATTGTGGGTCCCTCTATGTGAGGGAGATTTATGAAAATGGCATGGTTTGTAATTTTTGCTTGCCTTACATGAAGATATAAAAGAGGTGGCGGCTAAATTGTTTGGCTTGGCAGACAAAAGAAAAAAAGAGAGAAGAGGAAGAGACGGAGAGAAAAGAAGAAGCCGTACGTACGTGTACGAAGGATTCCTTTTTCTTCACATTTTTACAAGACTGTTTGAGAAATCATTCGTGGTCTGATTTGGATGAAATTTCAGTATGTTGCACGTGATGTCGATAGCTTCAGTTTGACTAGTTTCGATCGCTGAGATTCATCTTCATCCGTCTTCTACATATACTTATTTGGTGAAGTGTTTCTTATCTCTCTTGTGGTTTTTCCATCTGTATGGTGATGATTTTATGTTGAACCAAGAATTTAAATATTCTTGATGTATTGGTAGCCTCTAGATATTGTTCTAGAGAAGACAATCTGTAATCTCATTATCGTTGATAGTGGAAGTTTAACTGGACAATCTGTAATCTCATTACCGTGGTTTTTCCCTTCACATTGGAGGGTTTTCCACGTAAAAATTTCTGGTGTCTTGCTTGTGAGTTTCTACTTACTAGATTATTAATTTAATTTACACATCGAAAGGGTAGAAAAATATTCCGCTGTGATTTTTGGTGTTCACCCTAACAAAGTGGTATCAGAGACAGGTTCATTGTTTTGTTAGGTATCGGTGTGAATTAAATATGGAGGATTCATCTAGTAGTATGATCAAACTCACTTCTTCCAATTATTCAATTTGGAAGACAAGGATGGAGGATGTTTTATATTGCAAAGAGTTGTTTCAGCCTATTGATTTGGCCGGTGTTAAACCAGAAAAGAAAACTGATGATGAGTGGAAGAAATTAAACAGGAAAGCTGTTGGTCATATCAGACAATGGGTTGACCAAAGTGTCTTCCATCATGTAGCCAAAGAAGTAGACGCTTACAGTCTCTGGATGAAATTAGAAAGTCTTTACGAGTGAAAGACTGCACAAAACAAAGCATTTATGATAAGAAGGCTTGTGAATTTAAAATACAGGGATGGACAAAGTGTTGCAGAGCATCTTAATAATTTTCAAGAATTATTAAATGAGTTGTCTACCATGAAACTTGTCTTGGATGATGAAGTTCAGGCTTTACTTTTGTTAAGTTTTTTGCCAGATAGTTGGGAAACTTTGGTTGTATCCCTCAGTAATTCTGCGCCCAGTGGTGTAATGACTATGAGTATGGTGAAAGATAGCATGTTTAATGAAGAGGCAAGAAGAAAAGAGCATGGCATTCCTTCTCATTCAGAGGCACTTGTTACAGAAAAGCGAGGAAGAAGTAAAAGCAGAAAACCTCGTGGTGATTACAATGGTGACAAGGCAAGAGGAAGGTCCGCTTCAAGAAAAGGAATAAAATGTTTTCACTGTGGTAAGCTTGGGCATATGAAGAAAGAGTGCAGAAAGTTTAAAAAGGAACAGCTGAAAGGAAAAAATGAAGAGTTGAAAGAAGAAAAAGAAACTGCAGCAGTTGCATCTGATACTGATGTATTCATTGTTTGTGATGATGCTCATGTTAATATTGCTTGTCAGGATTCTACTTGGGTAATTGATACAGCAGCTTCTTTTCATATTACCCCACGTAGAGATTTCTTCTCTTCCTATACCAGTGGTGATTTTGGATGGGTTAAGATGGGAAATGAAGCAAAGTGTCAGATTGTGGGCATCGGAGATGTGCAATTGGAAACTAACATTGGGTGCAAATTGCTTCTCAAAGATGTCAAACATGTTCCTGATATTCGTTTTAATTTGATCTCAATTGGAAAATTGGATGATGAAGGCTACCATAATCATCTTGGAGATGGAAAGTGGAAACTTAGTAAAAGTTCTCTTGTTCTAGCAAGAGGAAGGAAGGTCAATACTCTCTACAAGACAGATGCAAGATTCATCAAGGGCGATGTTATTGCTGCTGAAAATGAAATCTCCACTGAGTTATGGCATAAAAGGCTTGGCCACATTAGTGAGAAAGGACTTCAGATTCTTGCAAAGAAGCAAGTCCTGCCCAATATCAAAGGTACGCAACTAATGCCATGTACTTATTGTCTTATGGGAAAGCAACGAAGAATTTCTTTTAAGAAATTTTCTCCTTCTAGAAGGAATGACATTCTTGATTTGTTTCATACTGATGTTTGCACTATGAATGCTAAAAGTCTTGGTGGTGCATTGTATTATGTCACTTTTATAGATGATCATTCTAGAAAAGTGTGGGTTTTTCCATTGAAAACTAAAGATCAGGTGCTAGATGTGTTCAAGATGCTACACGTGAAAGTTGAAAGAGAAACTGGAAGGCATTTAAAATGTGTTCGGGCAGACAATGGAGGTGAGTATAGAGGACCATTTGAAGAATACTGCAGAAGTCACGGCATAAGGCTTGAGAAAACAGTTCCTAAGACACCACAGCAAAATGGTGTAGCAGAGAGAATGAACAGAACAATTTGTGAAAGAATCAGATGCATGCTCTCTCATGCAAAATTGCCTAATTCTTTTTGGGGTGAGGCAATGAGGACAGCAGTTGACTTAATCAACCTTTCTCCTTCAGTTCCTTTGGATGGTGACATTCCTGAAAAAGTTTGGACAGGAAAAGATATTTCTCTTGAGCATTTGAGGGTATTCGGCTGTAGAGCTTTTGTTCATATTCCTAAAGATGAGAGGTCTAAACTTGATAGCAAATCCAAGCAGTGTATCTTTCTGAGTTATGCACATGAGGAATTTGGTTACAGATTGTGGGATCCAGTTAAGAAGAAAATTCAGAGAAGCAGAGATGTTGTTTTCTTTGAAGATCAAACCATTGAAGATGTGAATCAAAAGAAGCATGAATTTCTAAATGAAGAACTTGTTGATATGGATTCTGTTTTTCCTTCTTCTGTGATGCATGATGAGCATGGGGAAGATGCTTTAGAAGAACAGGCTGATACTGTTGAAAGAGGTGAACCTGAAATTGATGACATGGGATCAGATCAACAAGTAGAGGGATCTCCTTCAGAACCACTTGCAGAAAATCAGTTAAGAAGATCTACCAGAGAGCATAAGCCTTCTACCAGATTTCCTGCGGCTGAGTATGTTTTACTTTGTGATGGGGGAGAGCCAGAATGTTATCAAGAAGCCATGCAACATGATCAGAAAGATGAGTGGTTGAGAGCTATGCAAGAAGAGATGAAATCATTGCATGAAAACCACACCTATAAACTGGTAGAATTACCAAAGGGTAAAAGAGCATTGAAGAATAAATGGATTTTCAGATTGAAGACCGAGCCAAATATATCACAACCAAGGTACAAGGCACGTTTGGTTATGAAGGGATTTAGTCAGAGGAAAGGTATTGATTTTGAAGAAATTTTTTCACCTGTAGTAAAAATGTCTTCTATCAGAGTTGTTTTGGGCTTGGCTGCCAGTATGAACTTAGAAATCGAACAGCTTGATGTGAAGACTGCTTTCTTCCATGGTGATTTAGAGGAGGAAGTATATATGGAGCAACCAGAGGGGTTTGCAGCAAAGGGTAAAGATCATCTTGTGTGTCGATTGGAAAAGAGTTTATATGGACTCAAGTAGGCACCTCGACAATGGTATAAGAAGTTTGACTCTTTTATGAGTGAGCACGGGTATGATAAAACTTCTTCTAACCAATGTGTATTTTTTAAAAGGTTTTCTAAAGATGACTTTATTATTCTCTTGCTATATGTGGATGACATGTTGATTGTTGGTCGTGATTCTGGAAAAATTAATAAATTGAAAAGAGAATTGAGTAAGTCTTTTGCTATGAAAGACTTAGGCCCTGCAAGACAGATTCTTGGCATAAAGATCTCTCGTCACAGAAATAATGGCAAGTTGTGGCTATCTCAAGAAAGTTATGTTGAGAAGGTATTAAACAAGTTCAACATGGGTAAGGCAAAACCAGTGTGTTCTCCACTTGCAGGTCATTTGAAGCTAAGTTCAAAGCAGAGTCCTACAAGTGAGAAAGAAAAAGAAGAAATGCAGAATGTGCCTTATGCATCAGCTGTGGGCAGCTTAATGTATGCGATGGTGTGCACAAGACCCGATATCGCTCATGTTGTTGGAGTTGTTAGTCGATTTCTCTCTAATCCTGGCAAAGAACATTGGGCAGCTGTGAAATGGATTCTTAGATATCTCAGAGGTACTTCCAATGTGTGTTTGTGCTTTGGAAATGGTAAGCCTATGCTTGATGGGTTTACAGATGCAGATATGGCTGGAGATATTGATTCCAGAAAATCCACTTCTGGGTATATGATTACTTATTCAGGGGGAGCTGTGTCATGGCAATCTAAACTGCAGAAATGTGTTGCTCTATCTACTACAGAGGCTGAGTATATTGCCATAACTGAGGCTAGTAAAGAGTTGCTATGGATGAAGAAATTCTTAGAAGAATTGGGTCAGAAACAAGAGAAGTATGTGCTTTACTGTGATAGTCAGAGTGCTATCCATCTTAGCAAGAACTCAACCTTTCACTCAAGATCCAAGCATATTGATGTGAGATATCACTGGATTCGTAATGTATTGGAGATGAAGTTGTTACAAATTGAAAAAATCTATACTGATGAAAATGGATCAGATATGATGACAAAACCACTGCCTATGCAAAAACTTGAAGTATGTAGAGTAAAAGCAGGTTTGATGGAACCTCTCACATAGTCGGGAGGGGGAGATTTGTTATTGTGGGTCCCTCCATGTGAGGGAGATTTATGACAATGGCATGGTTTGTAATTTTTGCTTGCCTTACATGAAGATATAAAAGAGGTGGCGGCTAAATTGTTTGGCTTGGCAGACAAAAGAAAAAAAGAGAGAAGAGGAAGAGACGGAGAGAAAAGAAGAAGCCGTACGTACGTGTACGAAGGATTCCTTTTTCTTCACATTTTTACAAGACTGTTTGAGAGATCATTCGTGGTCTGATTTGGATGAAATTTCAGTATGTTGCTCGTGATGTTGACAGCTTCAGTTTGACTGGTTTCGATCGCTGAGATTCATCTTCATCCGTCTTCTACATATACTTATTTGGTAAAGTGTTTCTTATCTCTCTTATGATTTTTCCATCTGTATGGTGATGATTTTGTGTTGAACCAAGAATTTAAATATTCTTGATGTATTGGTAGCCTCTAGATATTGTTCTAGAGAAGACAATCTGTAATCTCATTATCGTTGATAGTCGAAGTTTAACTGGACTAGGTCCCGTGGTTTTTCCCTTCGCATTGTAGGGTTTTCCACGTAAAAATTTCTGGTGTCTTGCTTGAGTTTTTACTTACTAGATTATTAATTTAATTTACATATCGAAAGGGTAGAAAAATATTCCACTGTGATTTTTGGTGTTCACCTTAACACTTTTATCGGGAGCTATTTCTTGAGAGAGGTTGTAGTCTGGTCCTGTTCTTGTTTGTGCTTTTTATCGGTGTCTGTGTTGTTGATTTTCTTTTGAATGGAAACCTAACTAATAGAGTGCAATTTATATTGCAGAGAGCTGTTCTACAAGCCCGTAGTGCTGTGTAAGGATTTACTAACTACTTGAAAGGCATGAATTTTCGAAAATATGTTATTATTCAACAAATTTATATCATTTTCCTTGTGCGCAGCTTGTGGTCACATCTCATGCTTCTGGTGTGTCCATAAATCAATGGATTTCCTACATGAGTCTCATTGTCGAATTTGTGGGCACCCATATAATCACTTTCCTGCCATCTGTCAGATGCTTCACCTTTTGCTCTTGAAGGAGTATCCTATTGCCTATAAGAGAAGAGAAAATAAAATTCTAGGTAACCCTTTTATTTTGCATTTGAAATACTCATATTATGCGCCCATATACAATCATGCAGACACCAATTGATTGCATGACATATACACGGAAGCAATATAATATTGCTATAAATTATCCAGGAAGAAGACAAATTCTTGTTATTGAGTATAAATGTGTAGTTATAAAATGATTTTATAATGGTTTTAACTTTTCATCAATATTTTGTTTTTCCTTTACAGGATAACTAGTTTTTGAAAATCGCCTTCACTTTCTCTTTATATACATGGCTTGTGAATAGATTTAGAATCATCAACTGCTGGGACTAATCTTCTGGTAAAATTATATTTTTTTTTATAAGTTGAAAAGCATAAGATACCAACATTAATTTATAAAAAATGACAGATGTGTTGGTAAAATTATATTTAGTCAATATGGTGTAATTTGATAAGGGCTTGGGAATTCATTTTTTAGTTGACAATATTTTTTAAGGTAACAGTATTACACCCTGAAATTTGCCTGTTTGATAACCTTTGATTAGATATCTGGTCAAAGGTAGTTTGGTCTCTTTTACATGTACTTGTTATGAAGTCATAAGTAGACCCTATCTAGTTATGATTGTTGAATCAATTTACATCAGTCAGACATCCATTTTAAGGCCATAAGGAGTGGGTGCAATTTGCCTCAGTTTGCATGAGTGTATATTTGTTATCTAAAGTCAAAGGGGCCCCAAACTACCCGACAATGAGGGCTCACTACCTTCACTTAGGACACACCGCCCTCGCTTCGAGAAAGAATCAGTCCAGATATGTCTCCAAATTTTAGCTTAAATCAAATTCCTCTAGCACTACTAGACTCTATAAATGCTAAGTAATGAGAAGTATAATAAGTAACGAATAAATCATGAAAAATATGCTTTAAAATCCATATTTAATATCTTGTATTAAACCAATGAGGCATGCACACAATGGTGGAACCAACAAATTTTATTATTTTTTTTTCGCCGGGGGGGGGGGACTTTTTTATCGTGTGACACATTTATGTAAAATAAAAAGAGATTAAAAATCATAAAAACATAACTATGTATAAAATCAAATCTCAATAATTTGCTACATAAATGTAGAAATAAAATTATAAAACACAATAATATATGTTTTAGATTTTTTACGATAATGTTTCCTGGAATAATATTTATCCATTATTGCTTTTGTAATGAAATATTTAAAATTTGTCTTCTTTGTAAAAACTCTCAAGTGATCTTTTAAAATGTCATATTTCATTATGGTATGTAAGCTAATTTATCAAGTTTCATATAAAATCTAGATATTTTCTTGTCCCATTAACCATATAATGTTATAATTAAGACCTTAAATAATTTTTTTCTTGTTCAATGAAGTTTAGAGGATAAAACCTCTCAACTATTTTTTATATAGATCATCAATCTTAAATGATTTTTCTTGTATTTTCACTTTACATTTCATATTAAAAAGCCTAATATTGTATAACAAAAAACTTTGGGATCCATATTAATAAGTTTATTATTTCTCCTAAACTTAGTTTTAATTTAATTTTGGTGAGTCCATATCCTTGAAAATAGATAATATATAGAAATTTAAAAAAAAATTTGGAACTATAGGAAAAGAGTTGAAAAGATGCATTTTTAGGTATATTGAAATTTTAGAAAATTCTAAAGAGCATATAGGAATTATAAATTTATTTTTTGGGGGGTTGGGAGAGGGGGGGATGGGAAACGTAGGTCCGCCACTGCACGCATAGCCTTTTGCAATAACAAAAGTGTAGTATGAGGCATACACAAATCACTTTTTTTTTTTATAAGTAGGCATACACAAATCACTTGAAAAAGAGTCCTACTCCTTATATCAATACATGGCATGCTATTAACTTGTAGCGTAAAATGGATTAGCATTGCTCATCCTAACTGGGTTTTTACCCGGTCTGGTCTGGAACCCGGGTTGTAAAATCCAGACCTGCCTGGTCCGGGTTTAAAATCAGGGTACCAAATTTAAAACCTGTTACCTGGGTCTTTTTTAAAATCTAGCTTCGTCGTCCGGTTTCTAATGTCAGTCAGAACAGAACTGAAAAATAAATTAAAAGGAAAAATAGAATATAAGAGTCGAGGTCAGAGATTGTACATGAGAGAGAGAGAGAGAGAGAGAGTCACTTTTTCAACCTCTCATAGCTCAATACCCAAAGAATTGGCTCATCTTCGCCAATTGAAAAGCTTAGATTTTGGATTCAATGACTTCAGCAGAGAATTCCTATCATGGATCGGATTGTTGTCAAGACTTCAATATTCAGCTCTACATGGTAATAGTTTTACAGGTACTATCCCACTGACGCAGCCACCACCCATTGACGACCACCACGCTCCGTTTCTTAGACTGCTCTTTTGCCACCTCGTGCTCTCCCCCTTCTTCCCCACTGGTTCTTCCTCTAATCTAATCCAGTAATACTCTTCTCGTTTAGTTCTTGGGTGTGATTGTTATTTTGGGTCAAAAATATTACTCTTGGGTGAGTAAAGCTCTGGATTGAAACATTTGAGTGTTTGGAAGATTCTGGTAGAGCTAGCTGCAATGTGATTTGGGTCGGAAATATTAAAAAATATAGGCTTTTATAAATTATTAAAAAAAAAGAAAAAAAAATCTGGGTTGTATCCTGGAAACTGGATTTCCAGGTTGTAAAAACCTGGATTAATCTGGGTTCCGGGCCGGAACCCAGATGAACACTCTAAACATGAATTTTTGCAACATGTCAATGCATATTAGAATGCGTCGGCAGAGTTTTGACATTTGATGGTGTCAGCTGAAAAATCTGTCTTCCTCCAGTTATTGGATACAATTAGGACAAAGTAATTTTTTCAAAACTTATAAGTGACTATATTTTATCACCTCTGCTCTTCAATATGGCTATCTCCTCTTAAAGCTTGTTATGGCTCCAAGCTTAGCTTGTAAGTTCTATTAGAAGCTTGAATCCAGGAAATGCATTCAAGTTTCTCTTGAGTATGACCAACTTCTTTGTCCAGTTGCCTTTGGAGAAGGAAAAAGATTAAAGGAGAAGGATTGAGTACATTTTCTAGCTGTTTACACTGTGTTAGTTTACTATCACGATAAATGCTAGGGTAATTTCTTTTATTTGTGGTAGTAAAAAGTTAATGTATCTTTGTTCTTAAACCGGTACCTTCTAGCATAGTTCCTGATTATTAAAGTTTTTCCTATTCATGTTGCAGAAGAGGAAAAGAAGACAGGCATCTTTTCACCACAATTTAATTCTCAAGCATATAATCAGGGGGGCAATCCAGCCTCTTTATCTACCATGGATTTCGAGTCAAAGTCACCTTCAGACTCTTTATCCACCAGGAAAGGGGAACCTTATGCAAATTTGGAGCTATTGAATTCTGATTCACAGTTTCAAGATGATGGCTTGTGTGCTCTAATAGAGATCCATAATGGGAATTCTGAAGTAATTGGGAATGTTTCTCTCAAAGAAAATACTAGCAAGAAGGTTTCAGTTTCTGACGTGCTGTGTTTGGCATGCAAACAACTACTATTTCATCCAGTGGTTCTTAACTGTGGCCATGGTAAACTGTTCACATAGTTGGCCTTCCTATATCTGATCAGCTTATCTCTTGTCTAAATACTTTTAGTTGATATGCAATTGTTCTTATTTTCATTTTCTATATTGTGCAGTATATTGTGAAAGTTGTATCATCATCCCAGTTGGTGAGATGCTTAAATGTCAGGTTTGTCAAACCTTGCATCCAAGAGGATTTCCAAAAGTTTGTTTGGAGCTAGATCATTACTTGGAGGAAAATTTTCCAAAAGAATATGTGCTGAGAAGAGATGCTGTTCAGCTCAAGCAAGTTGATTTTGAGCGTATGTGTCCCACCATCTATATGTCTGAATGCTTAATTGTTGACATATATGTAATATGAATTGCTTCTTAAAAACATCTTGGGTTGTACCGTTGTGGCACTTAATATCTATTTTTAGTTTGGTAAGGCCATATGGGTCACATCATTTTTTTTATTGGCACCGGGTGTCCAGAAACAACGTCGCGACTAATCCCGAGGGTGCACAAACCCTCAGCAAGGAGTTTCCCACAAGTGCACCTCGGGTAATTCAAGGAGAACATCTCCCAGTTTGATGGCCCTTAGAGATTGTTTGCACCCAAAGAAATTTGAACCTTTGACCCGAGAGGAGCATACCTCCAAGCTCAAGGCCTTTATAACTTGAGCCAACCCCTAGGGGTTTAGGTCACATCATGTTTCCTAAATCCATATAATACCTGTTTTCCATTATCATTTTACACTTTTCACCATTAATGCATAAGCTAAAACTATTAATCATGTTAGTGTCATCAATACTACATTGGTCAACCTTCTAAAACTTGGTGGATATTCTAGAGGAATCATAAGTATTTTGTTATATGAACCTTACAAACTCCAAAAATAAAATTCTATGATACTATGCCCATCAGTGTTAGCTTGACTGTCTGTCTTTGGTAGTATTAAGATATAGTGACTCTTGGCAATCTGTCAATAGTTATTAAAACCTTAATTGAAACTCCATCATTTGATTCAAAATAATTTAGGGATATGATTAAATTTGTAGAACCCCAAGGGGTTGGCCCAAGTGGTGAAAGCCTTGGTCTTGGGGGTATCATGCCCTTCAAGGTCTAAGGTTCAACACCTCTAGGGTGCAAACAATCCATTGCGACCACACTCCTTAGTGAAATGCCAGCGATTTAACAAGTTCCGTATAGGGAAACTTCCTAAGGTGCGGTGCACGGGATTGGAGTTTACTCTACAAGGGTGGGTCCAAAGGGCCCTTGCCTTGGAGAGTTTTCCCGACATCTTAAAAAAAGGGGGGGGGCAATTCTTCTTCCAGTGATTTTCAATTATCTTCAAGCGTATTCTTGCTTGATTTACGTTGGTTGTTTGGGGTTGCTGGGACGTGCATTGGATTATTTCCATTGGTGATGATTAGTCTAAGTAGTGTAAATTTTTTGGGGTTAGATTGAACTTTATTGAATGGAAAATAGTGGTTTTTTTATTTGCACACATGGTGTTTGATGAAATGTCCCTTAGAACGTAAGCTTCATGAACTTCCTTTTATTGGTTGGAAACATTGGATTAGATAATATTGATGAACGTGGTTTAGCTTCTTAAGCGAGGATAATNGAGATTAAGCTGAAGTTATACTTGAGTAAATCTGATATTATGAAATGATTATCTAAATCTCAATTCCAGGGGTCGTTCTTATACTAGACTTACTGTTGCAGTGGGGAATGATGCATTTTTTATTTTAAAGTTTGTTGAAGCATATTGTTAAAAGCTTTTTAATGATTGGATACCTCTCTCACATAATATCCTGCTTAATTTGCTAATGGTCTTTTGATTATTATATACTTTTATGGATAAATGTACTTGGTATATTATTTTTTCTACTTTAATTTACCCCAAATTTAAGCATATTCCATGTCCTATGTTGCTTGTATGACATATGACACGTGTGCTTCAGGTTCAACTGAATCCTGCGAACAAGGAAAGAATCTACCACGGCTTGCTGAACCTCACCTGAACACACATATTGGAGTTGGTTGTGATTCTTGTGGGGTATATTCTCCTAGTTTTCCATTTCATGCATTTGCACTAATTAAGTAGGCATATTTGGTACTGGACACTTTCTTCATCAATTAGATGTTTGTCCGATTTATTGTTGATGCATTTTGGCACTTCTACAATGTTGTCCATGTTTATTTTTTTCTGTCCAAAATATGCTGATATTGGTTGTTCCTTCTATGTTTTGGAAAAACTATATGTTACAACTTGATTGTTTGATAATTTTGGATGCAATGATGCCCCCAAACCGGATTACGTCTTTGTATTGTTTTGGTATTCAAGTTGATTCATAATAATTGAATTGTCAACAATACTTTATAGACGTGAAAATGCTAAAACTGAAATACTTGTATCAAGTGATATGAATGTATGTTGGTGCTATTTCAAGGGTGCAGCGTGGCCAAACATGTATTGTCAGTGATGATAACAGAGCATATTGATGTGGTGTTTTTCTCATTTATACATAGAAGTAAAAGGTCTTTCTCCCTTTTAGGTGCAATATTGATCAGCTGCCTATTGTATTGTGTTTTCACATCCTGCAAGTGAGCGGTTTGCTTTGCCAAAGAATGATAAATTTTTATTTTTTTTTATTTTTTTATAGTTAATAAGAATTATATTACCAAGAATAGGCACAGCCCAAGTACACAGGAAATATACAAAGGAAATACCTACTACACACTAGAAAGCAGGAAACTACGACAGAAACAGATTCAGTACATTATCATCATTCCTTACAAAGATCCTAGCCCACAAACTCAGAGTAGAAAAGAAAAAATAACGAGGATCTTCAAAAGAACACTCTTTATCTGCAAAACATCTTCCATTCCTTTCCAGCCGTATACACCACATTAAACACTAAGGAATCATTCTCCATCTGGCAGCAACACTTTTCCTTGCCTCAAAACCATGCCAACATGCAAGGAGATCCACAACTTCCTTAGGCATCACCCAATATAACCCTGTCCGACCAAGAACCTCATTCCAAAAAGACTTTGCCACCTTACAATGTGAAAAAAGATGATTTACAGATTCACCACCCTTCTTGCACATGACACACCAATCTGTCAAAGAATGATAAATGTTTCACTTCAATGTCTGCAGATCGTACCCATCATTGGGGACAGATACAAATGCAAAGATTGTGTGGAGCGAATCGGTTTTGACCTTTGTGGTGATTGTTATAATACCTGTTCCAAGCTTCCTGGGCGTTTCAATCAGCAGCATACCCCAGAACATAAGTTTGAGCTTGTAAGGCCGGTTACTTTACAGTTGGCAGACAATTGCACTGTTTTTTTAGTTGATACTTTTTGCCTCAGAGGATTCAGAAAATGGATCTCCACCTCCTGCCTTGCCCAGTGATGCTCAGGAGAATGCTGACAGCAGTTCAGCTGCTAATGTTGCCTCCACGGATGGTGGAGAGGATCAAACTGGTTCCCAATCAACCTCCTAATTCCTATAGTTGAGGTTTAAAATTGGTTATATGACTCTAAATTTCTGTCGACTCTTATGATATGTCAAAGACATCTTTAAAAGATTTCTAATTTCTGATGCAGGCTGGAATGGGAACATACTCGATTCTATAAATGGATACCATGACATTCTATCAGGAAGAATTAACATTACCAATTTCTGTTTTTTGTTTCTGTTTTCTTTCTGTCATCATCTACACATTGATGAATGCTCACTACTGTCAATGGATTCTTCTTTCTTATGATTTGATTTATTAGCCTTCGTTTGAGTTGAGGTCTAGGAATCTTCAATTATTGTGTGGCAACCCAATGCCCGCTCAAGTCCATCAAACCCAAACTCAAAGCCCAGGCTGGTGAATTGCTGTTTTCATATTTGTTGAAACAAGGCCTATACAAACTATCTCATTTCATCTTATTATCATAATTTTTTCAAACTTTCACATAAAATATAATATAGAATTCAATTTTTTCAAATCTTAAAACAAAAATAATATTAACAATTATATATTAACAATATTTTATTCAACTTTTAATTTTCACCTTATTTCATCTCATCTATATAACCAAATGAGACAAGATTTTCAATTGAATTACAACATAAACTGTCAGAGAGGTGTAAGTGTTGTTTAGTATTGGGTCTTTGACTCTATATACAATGTGCATCGAAAAATTCTATTTTTAAGTTGATGTGTAAAGCATATCTATTATTTAAAGAGAAATGTTATAAAAAAATTAAAAAAAAATACTTATACCACACATCTCCACTTAACTAACAATAGTATGTAATTTGTCATTTTTGTTGTTCTATTTAAACACACGTACTTAAACATTAAAATAGAATGACCAAAATAATAAACCAAATATTGATCTAGTATGAATACATGGCATAAGACTTTCACTTAAAATTTTTCTTATTTAAATGATGCTGATAGTATTTAAAAGAAAAATGCTTCTTGCAATTGGCTCGGCTAACTGTGAGGTAATCGCCGCACACGTGGCATTAATGAAAAGCCTCTCCTGAACCTCTTTCCCCCCTTTTTTTGCTTTCTCAAGATATGTGGCGAAGAGATCTTGTGGCTTGCCAATGGCTTTTGGGTCTAGGAGCATCACAACGGGTGGAGCTACAGGATGGAGGAGTGTTGGTGACAGAGATTGCCGACGAACCATGTGATGGTTGCTGGCTGACTCGCTGGTTAGTGAGTTATCAGCAGGTGACACTGCCCGCAGTGTGTCTTGATCTGGGCATGCTTCTGCTCATATGATCCGACAACAACATCGTCCAAGAAGCTATTCCTCGGTGACAAACAACCTCGACATGCTTAGTCATGGCCACCCGCACTTGTAATAGGCCCTGGGTAGCGCAGTGTGTCTTGTCTTGATCTTGGATAGCGAAGACAACCACAAATTAAAGGAAAAATTGGAACTTCATTCTTGTTGTTGATTTTTTTTTTTCTTTTTATTCTTTTTAATAAAATTCGGGATTATTCCACCGCTACGAACAATGAAAATGGTTGTAAACTCCAATATTTTTGAACGGATGCTGGAAATGCTTCTATGAATGAAGAGATTTCATGCTTCAAGAGTGAAACCCCCAAGACAAAGTGAATATTTTGGATTGGAGAGTTCCAAAGTGCCAACATGTAAGGAAAACCGGTAGTGACTACCAATATTTTGAATACCGTACCGAATATCATACTAGTCAAGATATTGGAATAAAATATTTCGATACTGGTACCGTTTCGTGTATCATTTCAAGATAGTCGATATATGAATAAATTATATATAAATATATATAAAAATTATATTTCAAAATAATAGTTTATATATGAATAAATTATACATAAATATATATAAATTATAAATAGCCTGATTTGACTTGAAAGTAAAAAATATATAAACTTATAGTTTGAAGAAATTAATAAATAAATAAAAGAAGAAGTTAAAATACCGACCAGTACATAAGCCTGTAAAAGCCCAAACCATCATGTATGGCTGTCCTGTGCTTTGCATATATTGATTCCAAATTCTAATTGTATTTGATGTAAAAATAAATAAATATGATTTTGTTTCGATTAAGTTGAACACCTTCAATTTCTACTTTTTTATTTCTCAATTCATGTCGTTATGTTGTTTGAGTCCCATTACTTTTTTCTATTTTTATCCTTTTTAATCGGTTGACGTTGTAGAGACGATTACTGTTCTCCACCGCCGGTTGTATATAACAGAATTGTTTTTCTTTATTTTTTATTATTATTTAATATTTTATCATCAACTTTTTATTACATTTTTATTATTATTATTAATACAATATATGAAATTACCAGCTATCGAAATGCGAGTAACAAATCCTTTCAGAATAGAGATTAGACGTGACAGAATACAAACCAATGCAAGACACGTAACCACGCGATTTTCTATTGGCTCTTCTGACAACAAACCTGCATTATGTCAGCATCCTATGCTGTCAGAGGCCTCTATCTTCCATTCCTATTTGAAAGTGCAATACACGTGTTATCTTAACGCGTTACTCAAACCCTTTCCGACCCCAACAAATAAAAAAATAAAAATTAAACTTCAGCGAAATGAGTTTGTGCATCCACGTCGGGATGAACAAAAGTTAAAAATTATCATTTTTTTTAAACTTTATTCGTCTTTTTTAAATTTCCTATATCCCATTTTCTATTTATTCTATTTCATTAAAATAATTTATTTATTCTTTTTTATATTATGTCTTTATCACTTCCATCTATAATATTAACTTTTTTTTTTATCTAAAGAAGCAAATTCATACATAAATTAAGGGTCACATGATACAAGTTTAATGAGGAGGGAGTCTCCAACAATCATCTCAAAATAAATAAATGATAGACAGTGAAATAAATTTTAAAAAAAAAAAGATCTAGAGTTAAATATTAGCTCCCACCCATTTCCTACTAAAGGGAAGCCAGAAGCGGTTTTAGAATAAACAGACTATTAGACTGCGACTAAAAGTCACAATAAAATGGTATGTGCTGCAGTTTGTTTGTCTAGATTGGCTATAGGAGTCTTCCACAACCATTTTGTCTTTATCATCGGTTAGGGAAAATAAAAACATAAGAACTTAGCAACTGAAAGAAGTGTTGATACGCTAGCATATGACCTTCACTGTATGTGGTGGTGTGTGTATTTCACGCGCCACTCTATGAAAAAAAGCAGTGGTCGAGTCTAAGACTGAGAGATCCGAAACTACTAATCCCAGTGGTGCCATACGTAATGATGACAAACGCTCTCTAGCATAGCGGCATGTGAAATTCATGTGCGGTATGAGCCACGTGTAAGGTTCACGCACCGGTCTTTTGGACAATTTTCTTTGACCATCTAATAGATTGGTGGCGGGAGAGTCTACTGGCTAGGCACGTGGTGGTCGTAGGAGGCTGATAGGCAGTAGATCAACACTTCTTGGTGCTACGGACTAAAAACAACAGAAAAAAAAATCACTATAGATAACTTCGGCGTAAGCCAAACAGGAGGAGGGAAAGATGAGTTGAAGCTCCAACCCCCCTCTAGGCAGAGGAAATGGAAGGATGCCATGCTTTGGTACTAGGTAGAGAGAAAGGGACTCTAGAGAGAGAAACAAAAAGCATTTTTCTTTTTTCTTTTTTCTTTTTTTCCTTTTACAATATTAACTACTTACTCTTTTATCTTATTCCTTCCTTTTGAACTATTACTCTTTAACTAATAATTTAAACAAAAATTCAAATTATGTTTTTGCAAATACGATAAATATTTTCAAGATATTATTTTTTTAAGAAGAGTATAATTTTTTTTGTCAAAATTCACTTTTTCCAATGATAATATTTTGTAATCATTAAATTTTAAAAATTAATAGGGAATTGAAATCGTATATAGCACTATAGAACTGTGTGTTTGTTAATAAAAATTAGTTAAATGTTTAGTAAAAATGATTTTATTTAATATTATTGAAAGATATATAAATATAGTTATCCTCACATTAACAAAAATAAAGCAAAATTTGATTTTTCTGATATTTTCTCTAATTTTGAAAAAAGAGTAGAAATAATAAATATATCTAAATGTATTATTAAATTTGAAATAAAAAATTAAAAGAATGATTTAGGATGTATACACATCCTAAAATAAAAAATTACTATAGGTAACCGAATGCTAGTCATGCTCTAATGTCCAATACCTATATTTGATAATTATTAATAAAAACATCATTTTGAGTTTTATTCAAATTTAAGAAAATTTTAAAATGTTAAAAAAATTATTGAGGGAGTGCTATTGTATCACTTTTCTTTCCAAATAATACATATTTAAATGTACAATACAATTGTAAGACAGAATAACACATCAAATATCTTAAAACTTTAATTCGAAAGATTTAAATTATTATAATGTCAAAACGATGCGTTTTATATCTTCTATACGTATCGCTTATTGGAGAAATTAAACTTAAAGGTCAATAAATAAATTATTAAATGATTTTATCAGTTTTATTTAACAAAATAGGTACAATTATTTTTCTTTTCAAAAATGATATTTGTAGTTTAGGGTGTATAAATTTTGTACACTCTTTTAAAAAAAAGGTAAATATATGAATCACATTAAAAAAATATATATATTTTAATAATAAATTTCATTTTTTTTCAAAAAAATAAAGTAAACAAAAATTAGACTATATCTAGCATAGCGGAAGAAGTGAAAGACTAAAACAGAGTGGATGGATTCACAAAAACAGAACAAAAGCAGAAGAACTGTCTTTCGCAAGTTGACGCGGATTGCTGGAAATAATAATACTGATCCTCTTATTCCAAACTTTCATAATAATCTTTCATTACAATGAGAACCAAATATCTATGGAAATCACAAAAGGAACGTCGACAATTGATAAAGGAGAATACTTAGAAGAGGAAACAATAAATTGAGGCAAATCAAGGTGAATCATTGTGAAAATAGAAACAATTCCAAAAGGCAAGTCGACGCCGCAGCTTTAGGCATGACATTTTTGTAGTGCATGGCTAGAACTCCACCTTCCCTCCGCTTACTTGGATGTTCAAGAATCATAATCTGCAGCTGCTGCGTTGATTGTATCCACGTCCTGCATCAATTCCCTGCCACTTAGAAAGAAACTCGTCTTAGAGTTTGGGTTTGCCTTAAGTTGCTCATCAGGAGGATGGTACTCAAACAAGTCAGCTACATTGAAAGTGGAAGAGATTGACATATCTTCTGGGAGTTCAACCACGTATGCATTATTATTAATTTTTTTCAAAATGCGAGAAGGGCCATAGTTTCTGTCTTGTAAATTGCTGTATGTGCCTGCTGTAAAACGACTCTTACGCAGATAGGCCATCACTAGATCCCCTTCTTGGAGTATCTTGGCTCGCCTATGCTTATCCGTAGCATGCTTATAATTCATGTTAGCCTTCTCCAGATTGCTTCGCACCTTAACTTGCACTCCTTGAATTTTTTCTGCCTAATTTTCAACTGTTGTGCTTAAGAGCATTGGCATTTGCCAAGTCCAAATTTTGGCTAGAACTTCAAGTTTTGGCTATAGTCAAAACCTTTGGCTAGGTTAATCCACATTGAACTAGCCATTTTAAAGCCAAAATAGTAATAAAATAATATATTTTAATAATATTTTACAAAATTTTTTTTTAATATTTTGTAAATACATTTCATATATTGATTAATAATTTAATTTTTACTTAAAATTGGCCTATTACATCCTGCTTAAAACTTTTATTAACCAATAACTACCAAAAACTACCTATTCTTTGGTTCATAACAGCACTTTGTGTCACTCATGTATACACAGCTTCAAAACATTAGTAACCCTCCAAATGTAAATTGCAAAACAGCAATGACTTCTTCATCAGCAATGAAAGATCTTGGGCCATGCAATTCTGGATCATCTCTTTCAAAGCAGGGGTGCCATAGGTTGCAAGAGCTCTCTTGACAGTTGTTGCTATTGCATTCACATCAGCTGGATCAACTGCAACTCTTATCTCTGATTGAATAATTCAAGTTATAATTTTTCTATTGCATTCACACAACAGGTTACTAGACTTCCACAAAAATGCACAAACATTGAAAACTCTGATTGAATAACTAAATTGAATTGACTAGGCAAGGGCATGCACAAAAAGTTTGTTTTAGAACTGTCCCATTTATTCTAGCTGTAACACATGACAGGCTTTGGATACATGTGGTTGCAGATTGAACCTTCTAAATGTGAAATATACCAAAATATTCCTAGAACATTTAGATTCATAATCTCACTTCATCAAGATCTTGCAAAAACAGGTTCCCTTCGAATTTTGGAAAGGATATAGATGTTAAAACAGGTTCCTAGAACATTACATTTCAGTATCAACATTTCAATAAACCACCAACTCATAAACCAGCTGTAGATTCACATTACATTTCAGTATCAACATTTCATAAGAGTACATTAGAACTCTATTTGCAGCTTAAACAGTACAAACCAGTACATGCTTAGTGAAGACACCATGATTTAATTTTTAATACTAACTGTCACAACTCACACTGACATATATATGTATATAAATAATGTGTTTACTTGGTTGTAAATGTACAGAACAAAGCAAACATGAAGCAACTTGAAGAAAAAAACAAGCAGCTTGTAGCTTTGTTCTTTAAGGCTTCATCAACAAGCAGTTTCCTACATCTCAATTCTCAAATCTATGCCCATCATAGATCAGATCAGTTTTAACCATCTATGGTAAAGAATTAACAAACTAGTTTAATCATCCCTTCACTCTAGTTTGATTTATATATAAATTAACTCCATAAATTTAGATCTATTAGTGATAGATCTTTAAGCTTTGAAACAATACTTGAATATAGCCAAAGTCAAAACGAAAACTGAAGAAAGTAGAGTATAGAACAACAAGCAAAACAGAGAGGAGAGCATGATGTATAGAAATAAATTAATCAACTGCAACAAGTTGCATTCTTCCATCAACCAAAACTTAAAAATTGAAGCTCCAATCCTAAAAAGAGATCACTCTTCTGCTGACTCCAACTATAAATAATCAATCTATCTAATAACTTTTGCATGAATCTTAACTGCTATGAAATACACACAACATATATACGTGTACAAACACAGAGGACTAAACTCAACTAAAGCAAGTAGCTGCGTTAACCCCGCTAATAAAATATTTTTGTTCTTTGCAAGAACATAGATTGGCCAGAGAATGGTTTAAATCTGACCTGGGGATGATTTTCCAATTAAAAAAAAACGCGGTCCAAGAACAGAAGGAAACAATAAAAAAAGCTTCTTTTTCGTGTTCAATGTTTATAACTAAGGGAAAATAAAGTGCTCTTTCGATTCCAAGAATGACAAATTATCCTACATTTCCACGGGAGCGAAACAAAACTCGAAAAAAAAAAAGCAAACAAATAAATTACAATTTCAAATCGAAGCAACAATGAAGAACCAGAAAATGGAACCGAGTGCAAGAAAATGCAAATCCAGAGAGAGGGAGAAATCAAAGAGGGAAGAATAACAAGCAACCAAACGACACCGCACGGATCGAGGCACAAAACAACAGAAATGGCACAAACAGAAATACACGCCCTAAACAACAAACGAGTACTGGCACAACCAACAGAAATGGCACAAACAGAAATTCATTGCCTAAATACTGCATCAAAAATGTGAAAAAATAGAAAGAGAAGAGGGAGAGGAAAGCTCCGTGGAGAAGACACAGAGAAGAGAGAGAGATGAGCGAGGAAGAGAGATTACCTTTTGGGGTGGAAGACGACGGCAACGCACACGATCGACGGAGAGAAGAGGCCTTGCGGGTTGAAGACTTGCGATGGAAAGAAGTGGGGTTCGGTCGAAGAAGTAGAGAGGTTCGGGAGAAGAAAGAAAAGAAAAGGAAATGGGGAGGTTTCGTCCGAAAGAAAGAGAAGCGATTTTCTGGTCGAAGAAGAAAATGGTTTCTGAAAAGAGAAAGAAGAGAAAGAAGAAATGGGGAGGGAAGGGCTCGGGACGAAGAAGAAAGATAATAACGTGGGAAAGCTAACCGAAACAAAAAAAACTATAAAATAACCTTTGGACTCGTAACAGTACCTCGCCAGACCTGGCGAGGGCTTAACAATTACTGTACATAAATCTTAAACTTTCACAATTATAGCCAGTCCAATGTAGCGTGTTTTTGACATTTTCATCTTTAATTTAGACTTGCATTTGGCAATGGCCAGGCCATTGCCAATGCTCTAATACGGGACATCTTGGAAGAGGGACTAAATCAAGAGCATATCTTGGAGGTGTAGTGTAGACTATTTCGAATGGGCTCTTTCCAGTTGATCTATTATTCATGTTGTTGAATGCAAACTCAACTTGAGGAAGGCTCACGTCCCACTGCTTTGTTTGTCACCAGAAATGCAATGTAGCATATTGCCAAGCGTCCTGTTGGTCACCTCGGTCTGGCCATCAGTTTGTGCATGACAAGTGCTGCTATACTTGAGGGAAGTTCCAAATTTTCTCCACAATGTGATCCAAAAATGATTGGGGAACTTGGTGTCCCGGTCAAAAGTAATTGTCTTTGGAACGCCGTGTAGGCAGACAATTTCTTTGAAGAACATATGGGCGTGTCTTCTGCAAGTTGACACAAATTGATGAAAAATAATAATATTGATCCTCTTATTCCAAACTTTCATAAAAAACCTTCATTACAATGAGAACCAAATATATATGGAAATCACAAAAGGAAAATAAGTAGACAATTGATAAAGGAGAATACTTAGAAAATGAAACAATAAACTGAGGTAAATCAAGGTGAATCATTGTGAAAACAGAAATAATTCCAAAAGGCAAGTTAACGCTGCAACTTCAGGCCTGACATTTTCGTAGTGCATGGCTGAAACTCCACCTTCCCTCCGCTTACTTGGATGTTCAAGAATCATAACATGCAGCTGCTACATGGACTGTATCCACATCCTGCATCAGTATCCTTGGCTGTTTTTCTTTTGGGTAATGCTGAATATAGTTATAGAATATGCAAACGTTCCACAATCTTTTTAAAAAATAAATAAAGTTTACAATTAAAAAATTAATTCTTTTTTATATGAATCTCGCATTTACTCAATTTTTTTAAAAGAATTATGAAGTATTTGCACACTCCACCATTACGAATATCACTTATATTTTATTTTTTGGAGAAACCAAACTCCCACTACATATGATGAGTTTTGATTGGTCTAGTTTGTTTTAATTCATTTCATTTTATTATTATAACTTTTTAAAATTTTCATATAAAATAAAAAAAAACAATTCAATTTTTTTAAATATAAAATTAATAATAATATTAAAAAATATATTTTTTAATAATATTTTATTTAATTTTTCAATTTTCATTCTATCTATGCTCTTAAAACAAAGGACGCTTTATATTTTATATTATGAGTGCAGGTCTCCGAGCAAAGATAGAGAGTCATGATTGGGGGAGTCATACACACCGGGCATTTGCATGGATCTTTACCAACCTAGGGAAATTAAACTGGTTTTTACAAAACTAGAGAGAGAGAGAGAGAGAGAGGGGTACAGTGAAATTTGTGCCACCATGTATAAAGAAGTGCACGTGTTAGGGTTCTTCAAACACTTGTTGATTACATAGATAGATCACCTTGGTTTTGGGTTCTCAGGAGATTCCCTCAAAGTTTGTAAAAGTTTTTTTTTTCCCTTTTTCTTTTAAGTTTCGAGGGAAAAAACTTCTACTATCATTACTCACAGATTCAAAATCATCCTGTCCATTCTATTCTCTTCTCTTCTATTCGTTTGGAGATAGTAATTTGCGAATTAAAATGTTCATATTTCCATACATAATACCTACCTATACACATTATTATATTAGAATTATGTTATATGTAATTATTTTTATTTATTTTTTATAGATTTTATTAATGTAATTGGTTAAAACAGTTATTTTATAATAAAAAATATAATGCAGCCAATCATATTAATGAAGTGTATAAATAATATAAAAAATGACTATACATCAAATTTTTCATTATTAAAAATGTAAATTATATTAATTATTCTCAACTTATAATGTCTTCATTTTCAAGTTAAATTATTTAATTCATTCAATCCTAACGCAAATTTTGGCGGGAGATTTTGGGAGGAAAAAAAAAAGAAAGAAAGATAGAAAGATTCTGCTTGGGAATTAGGAATGGTACGGTGGTTTAGGGGAATTTAATTGAGTTTGATGTAACGGTGTATTGATAATTGAGCTTTAAACAGCATAAATTTGTACTGTAAAAGCCCTAAAAATAGGGAAAAGTTTGTATTATAGTATTGCTGATCAATAAAGGGAATTACTGTTTGTTTAAACTTTAAACAGTGTTTGGGCATTCCAAGGAGCTCAGTCTGAGACGTGAAAGTTAGTAATGATTTGGTTGATTCAGAAAAAGTCAGATATAAATCAATTCATAAAAACTATTATATATATATATATACATATATATTGGTTTTATTATTAATATTTATTATTATTTAATAATTTTTAATTATTTTTTATTATTATTCACAAATTATTTAATATCGCGGAACAATAATACATATGTAAATAGTTTTAATTTACCACTCCACTCCCCAATATCAAAGCTCCAAAGCATTCACCCCAATAGTTTTAATTTATAGCATATCAAACCCTCCACTTTGAGGATTAATGTTAACATAATCCACACATATTATTATAACATGATTCATATATATGTTCTTATTTCTCCTTCCTTCACTCATCTTAATTACATTCATGCAGTACTTGAAATTAAACTATGAAATAAAAAAGAGTGTCGACTCGATCGAGATGCTCCAATTGAACAGCTTTTAACAAACAAAACTATGAAATAAAAAGAGTATAGAATGCATGGGGTCCGTGCATGCATCTTCTAGGAAAATGACGTCACTTCAAAAATTCAAGTGAAATGAATGGTTTTTTTTTTATAATATGATTAATGCTAGTTATGAGCTCTAAATATATAAGTCTCGTTTAAGATTTTTGAGTATTGTTAGCTGATAAGTACGCCGCAAAAACATCTACATGTTGTAGTAGGATGCTGCCCAACAGTGATAGTTGGGTGTGCCGGTCCAGACAAAATTTACTTTTTAAATTTTTCTTATTCATATTTTTTTAACATCTTTAAATAATTTTAAAAAATATAAATACATTAATAGTTACTTTCGTTATCTATAAATAAAAATAAATAAATATATGAACGGTTAAAATGAAAGAATAAACTAACATTATTACTATAAAACATAGATTTTAGTATTAAAAAATATTTTTTTTTAATATTTTTAAGGTAGAATATATATTTGTATAAAGAGTTACGCGAACTTTATTTATTTAAAATTTGTATAAGACATCTTGCTTTATTATAGCTTTACCTGAAAAAAAAAATAAAGGAGAAATAAGAAATAAAAAAAATAAAGAAAATGGGTTGCCATCACACGTTTCCCGAGAGCTCAAGGCCTTTCTGACCAATCAAGCGTTCGGACTTTTTGAGTTGGCGGGAAAATGAACACACTCCAATGCACGAAAACGACGCATAAAAAGGTTTTTAAAGTTATATATATATATTTTCCGTCGTACAGTAAAATGCATTAAAAACAAGCGAGTTAAAATCCTGAATTTCCGTCGTATAATAAGCCATGTATTTTTTATTGTCTCCAAGAAGGTGAAAAAATTATATTTAAGCCTATACATTTCAGTTCATTAACTGCGCTCTTTTTGTTTTTTCTTTTTTAAAAACTACTTGTCGGTTGACCAACCACATATTTTAAATTTCAGTCCATTAATTTTAAAAAAAAATTAATAATCACTGAAAAATTATACACATATTTTATATTGAATTTTTCTTAATAGTTAGAGAAGTATTATTTAATAATATTGTAATTTTGTTATTTTTAAAAATGTTTAAAAAGGTTTAAAATGGTTTAAAAAATTATACTATTCACTATCCATTCGGTACTAATTTTTGTGAGAACAGTGGTACTCTTAGGGCTGGTTTGGGTGGTAAAATATTCTCATTACAATTTATTATTTTATAATTAATTTTTACTTACTTTTGATTTTAGTTATATACAAGCGAACTTGCATACTAATATCTGTGTAGCAATATTGATGGCTTCATATTCAAAATTTAAATTGTCACTGTTTTCAATAAATTTTACTTTCTAACTAATCATATTGTATAGATGCACGTATTGGTGCACAGAATCGCTTATAACTAGATTTTCTCTTACTTTTTACTATTTTATACCACTATTCAATATTTTTTCATTACTATTCACAAAATTTCTGAAATCATCTAACTAACCAAACATAACTTTAATTTAAACACGTGCGAGTAAACTTTTCTCTCTATGGAATGAATAGTAGTTTGAAACTCACCATAGATAAAAAGCTACAATTCCATAGCTTCAATTAGTTAACGATGACTAAATATTTTTAGTTCAATCAATCTACTAAACTTGATTTTATTGTAACTAAAATACTAAATTAAGGATTCCATTTATAAGTAAATAAATATTATTATATTGTGTGATTTATACATGTTGATTTATGTTAAATTTACCGTCAACACTCAAATTCATGACACAACAAATAACAAAACGAAAGTAATCTAAATTAAAAAAAAAAAAAAGGTTGTTTTATAAAATGGTCGAGATTTTAATACATAAAAAATATCATAATGATAAAATTATTTTTTGTGATGTGATATCCTATATATAATAAAATGAGAATATATTTATTATTTTTGTTTGTAAGCAGGAAATGTATTAAAAATGAGGTTCAATTACAAGAAGATTAAGGGCGATCCTTACCGCTATGAAAATTTAAAACAAAATCAGGAATCCAACTAAGAGGAAAGCTTCCAAACTTAACGTTTGCAGCTGTCCATTGTGCAAAATGATGAGCACATCAATTTTGAGACCGATAAATTTTTTTTTGCTTTCCATTCTTTCAAACCTTTGAGCATGAAGTGGATATCATAGATGAGAGATTGCATGCACCAGCCAGTGGATTTGGCAGAACTTGTGATTGCTTTGATTATAGATTCAGAATCGCCTTCTAAGATGATATTTTCCAAGTTATGAGCATTTGCTTCCTATATTGCCATTAAAGTAGTTTTGGTTTCTCCGAAATTAGGATTGGTAGCTCGGATGAAATCAGTTTTTGCAAATAATGGAATCCCTTCATCATTGCGGCATATGGTTGCTATTGTGCTCCCATTGTGTCTGATAGCTACATCAAAAGTTAAGGAACGGAACCTTTTTGGTGGCGGTATCCATTTGGGATCTGTTTGCACCTATTTTTTTTCCCATGCATGACTATATTCTTTGAAGATTTTCTTTACCAAAGAAACAAAGCTATTAGGGGATGGACACTGGGTATTATGCAAAACTTGGTTTCTAAGAAATCAGATATTGTCAATGGCCAGGGTAGCAAAAAGTTGGAAAGAGTGAGTCTCATTGCTTAGGATTTTAAGCTGATGGGAAGGATTAATAATATTTAGAATCAAGTGTTCTATGGGTCTATTTGCAAAAATCATGGTATTGATGGCCCATCTAGAACTGCTCCAAAGAACCCTAGAGTAGATGCAGTACTCCAGAAACAAGTGAGAAAAGTTTTCCTCTCCGGTATTGTAGAGAGGACACTTGGCAGCTGATCCACATCCAAGGGGATTATGGACTTAAGACGAGCTCTAGAAGGAAGGATATTGTGATAGAATTTTCCAAAGCAAATGTTTTTACTTGTCTTGAATTCTGAGTTTTCATAGCTTCTTCCAAAAATTAGAGATGAGAGGAGTAGCAGGAGGGGCAGAACTAATATTCAGAGCTGCATAAGCAGATTTTACCGAGAAAGTGCCAGTTAGTGGATTTGACGGTTCTTGTGATTGCTTTGATTACAGATTTAGAATCGCCTTCTAAGATGATATTTTCCAAATTGTGAGCATGTGCTTCCTATATTGCCATTAAAGCAGTTTTGGTTTCTCTGACATTAGGATTGGTAGCTTGGATGAAATCAGTTTTTGCAAATAATGGAATCCCTTCATCATTGCGGCATATGGTTGCTATTGTGCTCTCGTTGTGTCTAACAGCTACATCAAAAGTTAAGGAATGAAACCCTTTTGATGGTGGTATCCATTTGGGATCTGTTTGCACTTATTTTTCTTCCCATGTATGACTATATTCTTTGAAGATTTTATTTACCAAAGAGACAAAGCTATTAGGGGATGGACACTGGATATTATGCAGAACTTAGTTTCTAAGAAACCAGAAATTGTCAATGGCCAGGGCAGCAAAAAGTTGGAAAGAGTGGGTCTCATTGCTTGGGATTTTAAGCTGATGGTAAGGATTAATAATATTCAGAATCATGTGATCTATGGCTCTATTTGCAAAACTCATGGTATTGATGGGCCATCTAGAACTGCTTCAAAGAACCCTAGAGTAGATGCACTCAAGAAACAAGTGAGAAAGGTTTTCCTCTCCAGTATCGTAGAGAGGACACTTGGCATCTGATCCACATCCAAAGGGATTATGGACTTAAGGCAAGCTCTAGAAGAAAGGATATTGTGACAGACTTTCCAAAGCAAATGTTTTTACTTGTCTTGAATTTTGAGTTTTCACAGCTTCTTCCAAAAATTAGAGATGAGAGGAGTAGTAGGAGAGGCAGGACTAATATTCAAAGATGCATAAGCAGATTTCACCGAGAAATTGCCAGAGTTGTGATGAATCCATTGGACTCTATCTCTAGTGACTTGATAATTGTAAGAAGACAGAGGAATTTCTTCAATGGCCATGACAATGTCAATGTTGAATAAGGCATGAAGCAAGATAGTGTTCCACCTTCTTGGTTCTTTGAGGGTGAGTTCCACCACTTTCATAGAGTGATGAATGTTGGATAAGGTAGGATTAGGAGTAGGGATTCTCAAAGGTAAATCCAGGATCCAGGGGTCTAACCAGACCCGAGTAGTGACAGCACATATAATTAATTTTATGTATAAAACTTGTTAACTATTGCAGTGAAATTACAAGGATTTGTCACATGTACATTTCACAAGAACATTAGTGTGAGAAAGTGAATAGTATAGGCATTGAAACTAATTGTTGCAATCTTTAATTTGCAACAACATTTATATTTACTTCTGCTACTTAATACTTTTGTACAAGGATTGTGGAGGGTGAAAGGAACGAAAAAATCAGTACCTAATAACTAAAGAAAATATAAAAACTCTATGTGCAGTTATTTTTACGTATTCCTTGCACACTTTACTAATATGATTGGCTGCATCACTTTTTTTTAATATAAAATAATTGTTTTGACCAATCATATCAATGGAGTACGCAAAGAATATCATGTAATTTGCTTCGTATTCTCATAAGATATTTTTATTCTTTTTATCATTTGGATATACAAACTTCCAATTAGTGTTTGTAACAGTCTTGATAAACTAGTGTGGAAGATGTGCGTCTAATGAGAAATTCTCAATTATAAATGCATATCACCTACAAGGAGAATTACAAGACAGAGTAAAGGGATAGTCATCTAGTAGCCTCAATGAGAACTCAATTTGGTCAAAGATTTGGAAGGTTGAAATTGCAAATGCAAGGAAAATCTTTATGTGGATGGCTTGTCTTGAAGCTCTTCCAATAAAAGTGAATCTCTTCAAGAAGAAAGTAATAGACAACCCAAATTGCCAGCCTATTTGTATTAATGGCTTAGAAATGGTTGAGTATGCACTATGGAGTTACACTTCTGCTCAAGATGCTTGGGGACAATGTTTTAGGAGAATACAAAAGAACATAATGAAAAGAGTTCCTTTATGGAGGTACTAGACAATGTTTTTAAGTGGTTGATAGTAGAGAAAATTTAAGAGTTTACCATGGAAGCATGGAAGCTTTGGCAAAGAAGGAATGCTTATGTAATTGATGCAAATCTGTTGCATTCAAGCACATTGGTGATCCAATCCAAAAAGACTCTAGATGAATTCGAACCACTGCCTCATAAGAGCTCACTTCCAGTAGCTAACACAACAACTCCCATTCATAATTGGATTGCACCTCCAAAGGACACACAAAAAGTAAATGGAAAAGCTATAAATAAAGAAAAACTCTATATGCAGGCAATTTTGCGAATCCTTGTGCACGAATGCCGCTAGAATTAAAGAAACTTTGCATTTAGGGCATGTTGGAGTCCGCGTTTTGTTTTTTTCTTCTTCATTGGAGCGGATTGAGTTGGTCTTAGGGTTGTAAGCTGGTTGGTCCGAACCAGAGAAACCGACCGAATCGAACCCAACCGGGGAGAAGTTGGGACCGGTCAGTCTCGATCTCAAAATGTGTGGACCGATTTACATTCGGTCCGGTCGGGGTCTTCAAATTTTGGACCGGACCTGATTGAAAGGACTAAATCTTATATATAATTTTTAAAATATTTTTCATAATTTAATAAATTAATTTTATATAGTAATTATATAAATTAATGATATAATTTTCATCTAAGTTATTGTCATATATTATTTTTATATAGTAATTATATAAATTAATGATATAATTTTCATCTAAATTATTGTTATTGACCATATAAAATATTTTTTTAATAAGTTAGTTATATAGTTCATTTAATTTTAATTTAATAATTTAAATAATTTTTTATATCAATTTATTTGAAAATAAAGAAGAAAAAAAAAAATTGAGCCGAACCGATAGCTACCCGTTCGAAAATGATGGATTGAACCAGATCAGACCCACCAGACCAATATACACCCCCAATTGGGTCAGACGGAAACTAATTCCCCAAATGAAACGGTGCCTTTTTTTTTTTTTTTTTGGAGGTTTTCTTGTTTTAGTGGCTGTTTTGGGCAAATTGAAAATCTTAGAAATTTCTCCTGCTTTTGGTACACTCCCTCCCAACATCCCTCCCTTCTCCCTTCTCCCGCTTCAGGTTTGTCTGTAGTAGCTTTTAAAAACGAATAGGATGAGCAAATAAAATGTAATAAGCATGATTCATGAACCTTTAAATTAAAGACAGGAGGATCCTGAAGAAAATATGTTATCTACACGAAAATGGCCGTTGCATCAATTCATATAAAAAATCTCTTCTTTGATCTGATGATGAAGTTGACGTTGGTGGTAGAGACGACGGACCTCTCAGAGCAGTCGGAGGAACAACAGAACGAGGAACCACTATATTACAGAGATGCAAAAATGGGATCCTTTCTGCGTTGGAAACATCTCCTACATCCTGAAACTCATCCTCTTCTTTTTCATTTTTTATTTTTTTAATATAATAAGAATAACACCCAACACTTTTTATAATTTTATTTGAGAAAGGAAAAGAGAAAAGAAAATTAGGTAATTATTATTTCTTTATTATTATTTTTTTTTTTTTACAAATAGTGAAAGGAAGGACCACTCAGAAGAATATATGCAGAATATAAATTAAGTGCTGTTCCCTAAACCCCCAACCCTAAAAACCTTTTTCTTTTCTTTATCTCCTTCACAAAGTCTCAACCACCTCCACGGCTCCACACTCTACCCGTCCCCCTTCTCTCTCCACAGAGTACAAGAAGATTTGGTCGCTCTCTCTGCATGAAATCTTAAAAGAAACTCTTGCCCTCACTAACTGTAGAACCGGTTGAACGGTAATGGGAAAGTACATGAAGAAATCGAAGATCACAGGTGGTGACGTCGCGCTGCTTATGGAGCTCGCGCACCCTCCCCAGGCGGCCTCCATTGGTGTCTGTACTAGAGCCAAGGCTTTGGCCCTCCAACGGCTCCAGAAAACCACTCCCGCACCCGCGGTTGCACCGAACCCAGATGCCTCATCTCTGTCCTACCTACAGCTACGCAGCCGCCGCCTCCGGAAGCCTCCTTCGCTAATAAAACAACAGCCGCAGCAGCCGCAACAGCCAAGAGAGTGCTGCAGGGAGAGCCCTAGCCCCAGGCCCAATTCAAGACCGAGGGTGGGGCAGGTGGACTCGGGGTTGGTAGAGGAGTATGAGCAGGGATGCTTTGGTGCATTTTGCAAGGGGAATGAAGCAGAGGAGAGTAATGATTTGGGGGTCGAGGCTTCGTTTGGAGAAAATAATTTGGAGCTTGATGGCAGAGACAGGTAAACTTTGATCATTTCTGTGTTTTTCTGAAATTTTTTCTCAAATAGGTTTTGGTTTTTTCGCGTTTAATGATTATTTTCCTTCTATTTTTCTCGATTCTATTTTCTTTTTTTAAGTTTTCACTGGGGATGGAATTTGCAGTGTAGCTACGTTTACCACACAGTTGTGTGAATTTCAGCGTCTGGGTTCCATGCTCAGTTGCTTGGCCTTTTGGGTTAATCTCATGAGCGTTTCTTTTGGGATTCTCGGTGTCGGTTTTTCTTCGTTTTTTAAGAAAATTAATGAAGCTTTTCTTTCATCTTTTTCTCACTTTAGTGCTGAAGATTTCTTTGTGGAGGAGGGCTTTCGTTTTGTTGTTCTTGTTTTCGAAAAAGAACCTCCTTTCATTACACCCCTTAAGTTAAAAGGAAAAAGGTTGGGTTTTTACGGTAAAAATATACATCTTATTTCTTTTCTAGCTTTGCATGAAAGGGTTTTATATTTTATTTGGAAAGGGATTTGATTTGTTCCGCTTATGCAACGTCAAAGTAAAAAAAGAGAGAGAGCGCATTTCCCTTCCACTTTGGTGATTCCAAATTCTCTTAACTATTTTTCAATTTTTGGGTGGTTACTGGCAATCATAACCTCAACCTGTATACTCTGTGTAAATTATCCATTACACGCAACCGCAATCCCTTTTGTTTCTTTCATGGTTTCTTTTTGGCTGCCACCGGCAAAATGGGGTACGGAGAATAAAGCAACCCAGTGCTATGAAACATTAATGTCTTTGAGTATAATATAAGAAAAATTAAAAGATAATGAAAAAAAATATTTTCTTTTCCCTGGGGGGTTTCTGCCGTTTTAATTGATCCCTGTTTTTCACTTTCATCGAAAATATCAATGGGTTATTTTTTTGAAAAAATGGATCCTTGATAAATCACTTCCATAAAAAATATAGTGCATTTTTTACTTACGAGAGGTTCTTTATTGTGATTAAAAAAAAGAAAAAAAAAAGAGGTTCTTTATTGTACAACTGCAGATAATGAATCTGCGACCTGGGTACCTCGGCAGACTTTATTAATTGCATATTTGAAATTCCATCGAATCCTCTTAAGGCTTACTGCTCTACAAGATTACCAAGAAAGCGAAATGATAAAAAAATTTCCAAGTCAGTGTCATTGTATTATTTTCGGTTCGTAAAGCCTGTTGGGGGTTCCTTCTGGTTCATTGCTCTTTTATGATAATTCTGAAAACTTTGATCCATATAAATACTGTTCTTCAATTTTGACGTACAGAACTTAATGCATCAAGCAGTGAAAATAACTCCATCTTCATGATATAAAGCTTCAATGGTTGCCCTTTCTGCAAAATCTCCTTGCTAAGAATTTGGAGCTCCTTCACTGATAATGGAAAGAGATGGTGAAATTAATTTTTGCAGTACTGCAAGCACTAAATCTTTTTGCCTCATTTGTGTTAGCAATGAATAATCGTATTCATGGGGCCTAGTTTCTGACTGCAACATGCATGAGGGATTCTCTGTTTGGGTGGCCTCTACTAGGTGACAAGATGCTGCAGATCTTTTAACTTTAATACGGCTGCTCCAATTCAGTGTTTATCATTTTAAAAACCTGTTACTTCGTTAGGTGGGTCTTTTCCTCACGAATAAGAAAATGGATTTTGCCTTTGTTATTGTTTTGAAAGTTCTGATGTGAAAAACCATAAGTGTGGGTTTTTATCAAGTGTGAACTTTTTTTTTTTAACAATCTTTGGCTGTACAAGCGCAGTTGTAAAATGTTTTGGTGTGTGTACATAGGAGCACCAGGGAGAGCACGCCTTGTAGTTTGATAAGGGCCTCGGATTCCCTGGGAACCCCTGGTTCAACCACCAGGCGGCGAACAGCTTGTACTGAAACTAACCAGAGAATTCGGAATGACATGCGAAGAAACCTCCCAACAGCACAAGAGATGGAGGAGTTCTTTGTCCATGCTGAGCAGCGACAACAGAGAATATTCATCGAGAAGTATATTACTCTCTTTCCCACGTTTATCGAGAGCTTCTTTTAGTTTTCCTTTTAACAGTACATGTTTTACTTTAACAGCAGTGCAGGTGATTATTATTTCTAGAATAACAACGATGACCATTACACTCTGCTAATAAAAGCCTTACCCGATTTTAATTTCTGGTTTTTACAGGTACAACTTCGATGTGGTGAATGATTTACCGCTTCCAGGACAATACGAATGGGTGCAGATTATTCCATGAGGAAAGTTCATCTAATTAGAGTTGGTATTTCCCTGCAAATTATCAATTGATTCCTGGCTGAGCATATTTGTTGTAGTGCGGGGATGAGCAGGGCTGTATTTCGTCACCCTCCTAAGTGCATTGAAAGGAAAGTAGGGCTAAGGCTTCTGATTTAATGGATCTGCAACGTTAGAGACCCTATGAATTACACACTAACCAACTGAAAAGAAAAAAAAGAAGACTGAATTCCCCTGATCTGGGGATTCATTGGAGAGAAGATTGGGTAGGGTAGTTTTTAGAGTTCTGATAGTTTCATCAATTGTAATATTTAGGGGGTATATCTTATTACTAGATTTCATTTCCTGTTTTCCTTTCTAGATTTTTCAGTTGTGTATATTTAGGTAAGTATAAACCTTGCTCTTTGGAAATAAATCAACTCTCCTCTTTATCATATTCTTTTTCCTATGTTTGTACCATGCATTTATATAACTGGTATATGTCCTGACTTCCTATTAGTAGGTAAATCTAATGAAGAGTTTTCTGCCTCGGATGCTTCAACATGTTGATACTGAGGAATGATAAGGTTGGTGGTGTTTACCTGATTGACTGGTTGGTTGTGTTGACCAGTGATACCAAATTTTTAAAAGTAGATTTTGCATTAATCTCTTTTAAGGTTCTTTGTAATCATGATGTCTGACCATTTTACATCCAACTGATCAGCCCAAATGCAAAGATAACAATGAGAATTTCCCCAATTTTCGTAGAAGTATTATATTCAATTTTAACATCAAGTCTGGCGGTTAAATAGGCATTGCAATTGGGTTCTTTGTGCATGGCATGCCTGGTTTTAATGGCCTGTTTGGTGGTGAGGTCGCTCAAGCATTTTTTGGATTGTTTAGCACGTTGCGTCTGCACAGTTTCAGGTTCTTCTGACATGTAGTTTTCGTTAATTTTTACCCTCCCCCTCTTCTGAATTTGTTGGTACTAAAGCTGTGCCTCAGTTTGTCAAAGGGTGCATTTATTGGGTATGCATGAATGCCTTGTGGTGGAGAGAGAGAGAGAGAAGAAGGGGGTAGCTCTCCTTGGCCTCCCCCCCAGTCACATGGGTCACTGTACCTTTCTGCACTGATTACATCACCGACTGCAACATTAAGTTTCAACATAGATTTGATGGTGTCCTCTTTCTCTTTTCTTTTCTAGCAAATAATTTCATCATCCTCTTCAGGAGGACCCAAGTTGTAGGGTCGGCTGGCAAAACTAACGGCATCATTTTGCCTCTTTATTTGGTCATTCAAGACCAAAAAAAAAAAAAACAACAGGATCACGTATAAAATAAGATGAGATAAAATATTTTAAATAGAGTAATGAATAAAATATTGTTATAATATAATTTTATAATATTAATTTTGTATTAGAATTTGAAAAAGTGAAATTATTTATTATATTTTGTATGAATATTTAAAAAAATTGTAATAATGAGTTAAGATGAGATAAGATGAGAAGAGTTTTTTGATTTTGTGTAAACAAATAAGGCCTTAAAGCGGGAGTAAAATTATGTTGGGCACGGTTACCATTTCCTTCTTTTATCCATGCAAGGCAAGGTTTGTATCTATGGAAACCTATCCAATCATTTCTTTCTTTTGTTTTTGAAAATTTTCTTATGGGTTTTTGTTTTTGAATTTGATTGCTGAGGAGATAAGTCGAAGCTTAGAGTATCCCCATTGGGTTCCCCATCCCCATCCCTATAATTTAACTCAAATACTCATTTTCTCAAATTTTTCTCTAAAATTTGTTTATCTTCTAAAAACCTCCTACATCTCATTCCCCATCCCTATCTCTATTCTTTTAAATAATATTTCTCTAATCTTTTTTTATTACTTCTTTCTCTCTCTTCCATTTACAATCTTAACTACTAACTATTTTGTCTTATTATCTTTTTTTTCAAATATCATTTTCTACTAAATATTTATTGGAGATTTTGACTATCCAATACAATATTTTATATTTAAATTGAAATTCGAATTATAAAAATCAGCTATTTTTTTTTAATTAGTGCATTTTCTAACGTGATGGAAAATTTAATTAAAAGAATACTCAATATCTCTAATGAAAAACCCTAATTTCACGTATTGATGATAAAATTTATTAATTTTATTAAACGGTATTATTTTCTGTCTTTTCTCCAACGGTAATATTTTTTGTCTTTTCTCAAACGGTAATATTTTTTATTTTTTCTCCAACGGTAACTTTTTTTGTCTTCTCTCCAACGGTAACATTTTTTGTCTTCTCTCTAACGGTAACATTTTTACTCCTTTATAAATACGCAAACTCAAGCCTCATTTCTTCCATAGAACCAAACAGAAATTGTATCATTTGATCTCCTACTCCTTTCATCAAATGGCTCGTACTTTCTTTCGCAAATTATTGACATACGTATCCTCTGAAGATGATAGCGATGTTCAAAGTATGGAGGCGGATGGACAGTCATCCAGATGACGTAGCAATAGCCAACGTCGTAAGTTTATTCGGCGTGATCATATTCAGGGACACGAGCGCCTATTTCGTGATTATTTCGCTGAAAATCCAGTATATCCCTCGAATCTATTTCGAAGGAGATTTCGGATGAGTCATCCCCTATTTCTTCGTATTCTAAATGAAGTAGAGTCTTACGAGCCGTACTTCGTCCAAAAAAGAGATAATGCCAGAAGACTCGGTTTATCTTCTATGCAAAAGATAACTGCAGCACTTAGAATGATGGCGTATGGGGTGACTGGAGATTTTATGGATGAATACATACGTATTGGTGAAAGCACCGCAATGGAGAGCCTAAAAAAATTCTCTGAGACAATAGTAAGTGTTTTTTCAGATGAATATCTGCGGTCTCCAAATGCCAACGATATTACCCGATTGCTTGCTGTAGCTGAACAACGAGGATTCCCAGGAATGCTGGGAAGCATTGACTGCATGCATTGGAAGTGGAAAAATTGTCCCGCGGCCTGGAAAGGTATGTACTCTGGCCACATCCATGAACCCACTATTATTTTAGAAGCAGTTGCTTCATATGATCTCTGGATATGGCATGCATTTTTTGGTATGCCCGGTTCACATAACGACATTAATGTTCTAGAGAGATCTTTTATTTTCACGGAGCTTGCCCAAGGGCGTGCTCCTCCAGTCAATTTCACAATCAATGGCAATGACTACACTATGGGGTATTACCTTGCTGACGGTATTTATCCCAAGTGGCGAACTTTTGTGAAGACGATTCCGTCACCAAGAGGGAATAAGAAGAAAATTTTTGTGAAAGCACAAGAATCTGCAAGAAAAGATGTCGAGCGTGCATTCGGGGTTCTTCAACAACGATTTGCTATCATTCGTGGACCTTCCCGAATGTTCAAAGTGAAGGATCTAACAAATATAATGAAAGCATGTGTTATACTACATAATATGATCATTGAAGACGAGCGTGATGATAGTGAGAGTCTGAACATTGAGTATGATCAACTTGATGATGATCTGCCGGAATTGTCGCGTAATCATACAACTGAGCTTACGGACTTCATCCAGCGTCATCATAATATTAGAGACAGCTCGGCACATAATCAGCTTCAAGAAGATCTAATTGAACACCAATGGTTATTATATTCCCAACAGTAGTCGCGATCGCGTTATATTCTATTATTTCCACCAATGTTATTTTAAACTATGTTTGAGTTAATCTGCTTTGCATTTGTAATTCGTTAATGTTAGTAGTGATTATATTAATTGTAATCAAGTTTGTTGTCGTATTTCTTTGAGTATAATAATGGAGAAATCCCCAAATCGGCAGTTACCCAAAATGACAGTTTATAGCAATATCAAATCCACACATCTTCAACATCGGCACAGACCCAAAATCACAGCAATCATATGATAAATTCTTACTCATAGCACATTTATATAAATTCTTACTCATAGCACATTTATATACCAACCGAGAGGCAAAAAAAAATTTCCTTCACATGCAACAATGGGAAACCAAAGATCCAAATGCAAAAACCACAAATCGGGGCAATATAATCGGAGATTCACCTTCGATTGGACCAAGGAGGCACAACATTCCCTCGCCAATAGAAACACAGGAGGCACAAAACCATAACCAACGCCGAAATCAACACAGGAACCAACCGA